>ML362869.1:0-19820 GCA_005239505.1 Nicotiana paniculata | reverse complement strand
AAGCACATAAAATGCGAGGTATATAATGCTTAAAATCACGAATTCTAGCCACACATCAATAGGTTCACGAGTATGAGAACTTGATTACTGATGTTTTGAACGAGAGCATGGAGATGTGTGAGATTCTTCAGGCTAATGTTCTGCTTGAAAAGTTTCCACCTTCCTGGAGTGATTACAGGAATCAACTGAAACACAAGAAGAAAAACTTAACTCTTCAAGAATTGATCAGTCACATGAGGACAGAGAAAGAAAACCGTCTCAAAGATGAGGAGTCTGAACGGCTTAAGGATAAGATGAAATCTCTCTCTCTCTCTCTCTCTCTCTCTCTCTCTCTTTCTTAATTCTTCTAAAGCTAACCTTGTGGAATCTTCTAGTACTTTTGTGAAAGATAGGTTTATAGGAAAACAGAAGAAAGGCCAGAAAAAGGACTCTCTCTCTCTCTTAATTCTTCTAAAGCTAACCTTGTGGAATCTTCTAGTACTTTTGTGAAAGATAGGTTTATAGGAAAACAGAAGAAAGGCCAGAAAAAGGACTCTCTCTCTCTCTTAATTCTTCTAAAGCTAACCTTGTGGAATCTTCTAGTACTTTTGTGAAAGATAGGTTTATAGGAAAACAGAAGAAAGGCCAGAAAAAAGGACATGTCAGAATTACTCAATAAGCCGAAGGGCCATATTCAAAAGTCGAAAGGACCTTGCAATGTCTACTGCAAAATTGGTCACAAGACTTTTCAGTGCAACCAGAGACAAGGACAAAGCTCAAAGAATGGAGGAAAAACTCCAGTCCAAGCTAACCTTACCGAGGGTGGTGATGTCATTGTTGTTGTGGTTGTTGAGGCAAACATGGTGGCTAACAAGACTGGCTGGATACTGGACACAGGCGCTTCAAGGCATATTTGTGCCAACAAGGAGTTGTTTCATGACTTTGAGGAATCTACTCATGCCGAGTGTGTCTATATGGGTAACTCCACCACAGTTGGAGTTATAGGTAAAGGAAAAATTCTCCTTAAGTTAACTTCTCGAAAAACCTTAGCCTTGAACAATGTTCTGTATATACCCTCCATTTGTAGAAACTTAGTTTCTAGTGCACTTCTCAACAAAGCAAGTGTTAAACTTATTTTTGAATCTGATAAAGTTGTTATTTCTCGTGGAGGAGACTTTGTTGGGAAGGCCTACCTTAGTGGGGGTTTATTTGTACTGAACATCGCTTAAGAGATAACTGATAATGTTAGTACTTTCAATTCTGCTTATATTGATGAGTCTATTGATTATGACATGGTAGACTAGGTCATGTTAATATTACTTCTATTAAAAGACTTAGAAAAATAGAATTAATTCATGCAGTTAATGTTGATAATTTTCTAAGTGTTCTGTTTGTGTAGAAGCAAAACATAACAAAAAACCTTTTAAGAATGTAACTAGTAGAAAAACAGAATTGCTTGAACTAGTACATTCAAACTTAGCAGATATTAAGAACATTGTTAGTAAAGATGGAAAGAAATACTATGTCACCTTTGTAGATGACTTTTTTAGATACACTAAGGTATATCTTCTTAAGTCAAAGATGAGGCTGGAAGCATGTTTTTAAAATACAAGGCAGAAGTAGAGAATCAATAGACAGAAAAATCAAGAAACTTAGGTTTGACAGGGGTGGTAAATATAGTACTAATACTCTAGAAGCCTTTTGTGAGAAAAATGGTATTATACATGAGATTAGTGCTCCTTATACTCCCCAACAAAAAGGTGTAGCCGAACGGAAAAATANGGGGGGAGGGGAGCTATTTTATCTGCATGCTATGTTCTTAATAAAGTCCCTCATAAGAAGTTAGATAAAACCCTGTATGAGTTATGGAAAGGGTTTGCCCCTAACTTGAAAATTTTAAAAGTGTGGGGATGTTTGGCTAAGGTTGGTCTACCTAATTTTAAACAAGTTACTGTTGGACCCAAAACTTTTGATGCTATTTTCATTGGTTATGCTCAAAATAGTGCAGCAAATAGATTTATATCTTGAATGATAGTTTTATTTGTGAATCTAGAGATGCGGAATTTTTTTAGCATATTTTTCCATTGAAAAATAATGTGCTTAGTGATGTGCCTAATAATGCTTCCACATCTATGTGTGTTAATTCTCATATTGTGCATTCTTCTAGTGTTACTGCTAATGAGCATGAAAATAAACTTAGAAGAAGTATGAGACGTAGAATTGAAGCTATCTTTGGTCTTGACTTTATTACTACTTTCTTGACTGAAAATATTGATTTTGATGTTTTGAGTGATGAATTAGTCAATCTATTCAACAGAAGAAGACCCTAAGACATACAGTGAAGCAATGAGGTCAATAGATGCTAGTTTTTGGAAAGAGGCCATTAAAAGTGAATTAGACTCTATAGTTTCTAATCACAAATGGGACTTGTCTGATTTGCCTAAACGTTGTAAACCCATAAGTAGCAAGTGGATATTTAAGAAGAAATTGAGACCTGATGGTACAATTGAGAAATATAAGGCTAGACTTGTTATTAGGGGTTTTAACCAAAAGAAATTTTTTGATTACTTTGACACTTATTCTCCTGTGACTAAGATAGCGACTATTAGAACTCTTGTTGTTTTAGCCACTATTCATAATTTAGTGATACATCAAATGAATGTTAAAACGGCTTTCCTAAATGGTGATTTAGAGGAAGAGATCTTTATGTCTCAACCTGAGGGATTTATGATCCAAGGACAGGAGAATAGAGTATGCAAATTGAGAAAATATTTGTATGGTCTAAAGCAGGCAGCTAAGCAATGGTACGAAAAGTTTAATAGCACATTAGTGGGTAATGGTTTTGTTGTTAATGCATCTGATACTTGTGTTTATTCTAAGATGATAGGATCAGATTGTGTTATTATATGTTTGTATATGGATGGCATGTTAATCTTTGGCCCTAATGTGAATGTTGTTGATGAGACTAAGAATTTTTTGTCTTCTAAATTTGAGATGAAAGATTTTGGAGAAGCAAATGTGATTTTAGGGGTTAATATCAAAAGAACTGTTAACGATTTTCATTGTCTCAGTCTCATTATATTGAGAAAATGTTGAAAAGATTTAATTAGTTTGATGTAGCACCTGTGAGAACTCCTTATGATCCTATCATACACTTGAAAAAGATTAAAGAATCTAGTATTTTTCAAACTGAGTATGCTTAAAAATTGGTAGTGTAATATTTCTCATGAATTTTACACGACCTGATATTATTTATTTTGTTAGTAGATTGAGTAGATATACTCATAACCCTAGTTGTGAACACTGAAATGCTCTTCAACGTTTGCTAATGTATTTGAAAGGTACTATGGATTGATGTTTGCATTTTAATAAATTTCTTGCTGTTTTAGAAGGATTTTGTGATGTAAACTGGGTTATTGACAATGATGAAGTTAGCTCCACCAGTGACTATGTTTTTACTTTGGGTGCAGGTGCTATTTCATGAAATTCTTCAAAATAGACTTGTATAGCACGATTTATTATGGAGTCTGAATTCATTGCTCTTGAGTTGGCAGGGCAAGAAGCCGAGTGGTTGAGAAACTTATTGGTAGACGTGCCTTTATGGGGAAGACTAGCTTCACCAGTTTCTCTACATTGTGACTCACAGGCGGCAATTGGAATTGCCAAAAATAGTATGTACAATGAAAAAAGAAGACATATACGCATTAGGCATGGTGCGGTAAAATAATTGTTGAAACATGGTGTTACTTCCTTGGAATATGTAAGAACCAAAAGAAATTTGGCGGATCCTTTAACCAAGGGCTTGGCAAGGAGAGTTATCCTTGAAACGTCGAGGGGATGGGACTAAAGCCCATGGATTGAGGAAGTATGATGGATACCCATTTGTAGTCAAACGAAGCCATATGAGACCTCAATATGCACTACATTTTCTATCCATATGGCGTGTGGTAGTGCTTTATAAGGTTGAACTTATTTTACTCTTAATGATTCCATAGCCTTAAGGTAGTCTATGTGTAGATAGACTTGATGGAATCACCTACATATGTGTAAAGGTGTGGTCGCCTTTTATGAAAGAGCTTGAGATGTCTTTCTAGAGCGCTCATGAGATCCAAGGTATGTGCATGACCATAAAAGTACTTTGTTAGTATCGCAGAATTTGCATAAAATTAAGGATATAGTATGTATTGTGGGGGTCTCAGCTAATGTCCATTCAGTTCAAGAGTACTTCACTTTGTGAATGTTAGTTGTTGCCTCATTTCACTACGTGTCAATTCAAATCGAAAGGTGTTGACACTTAAGTACATGTTCCTTCTTTTGCCTAGAATTATTCTATTTTTGTCTTTGCATTAGTGGGGAATTGTTGGTATTATTTATAATGTAAAGTAAAAAATTTCTTTTTAAATTCATTTACAACCAATAGCCATGGATCTTTTTTATTTTACAAGTGTCCTTTCTATTTCCAAGTGGCTTCTTGCATGAAACCTTAAAGCCAAGTGTTGAAGGACTTTGACAAGTGGCTATACAAATCTACCATGTGTCTTCATGCATGGAAGACAAGGTACACTTGTTAATATTGGAGCCAAGTGGACTAATATATTTGGACAAGTATCAAAAAACCTCTCTACACTTGTCATACATGCAACCTCCCTAATTGCCTATAAATAGGTTGTGGATTAGCCATCATATTCACTAAATTTTTAATCAATAATTCATCTTGTTAATCATTACTTTCTTCCTACAACATTTTCAATTTCTGTAACAGCTACAGAAAATACCTTCATCTTCTCTTTTTTCTGGGCAACTGTTTTGTGAAAATTCTAAACTTCCAGCCACGAGTGCACGTGTTTGGAGGTGTTGTGAAACCTTGAGGAGCGACCGGCTTTATTAATTTACATCTAGTCGGACCAAAATCGCTTTTAAAATAATAACTTACCACGAAACAATATTTTTGATAAGTTATTCTTCTTTCCTTCTCGTTCTTAGTCAACATTTTCTACTCATTTTTCTTACATTAACGTGTGCACTGTGTTTGAGCTATGTTTGTGGCATGTGAATATGAATTGCAATCCAAGTATGCATATGAGGCGTGAAGTGCGTGCACAGACTCAAAACATTTTAATTTATTCATTTTTCTATTTTTTTGTTTATTTTTCCTTTAAAGATAATGATCAAACAAAGTAAGATACTACTCTGTCTAATATAGCTAGATAAAATCCGAATTGCTCACAATTTATTTGTTGCAATTTTTAACTTAGGAACTAAACTAAATGAAAGAAAAAAAAATCCAAAACTTTTCTTCTTAACAAAAACAAAAATAAAAATAAAAACTAATATCTAAAAATGTGACAACTTTTATTATTTACAATTTTCTTAGTTAAAACCTATAAAATATAAAATAAAAACTAAAATATGTAGATTAAACTTAAAAAATATTTATATACTAAAAAGTGATGAAAATTTCGATTATGGTAAAAAATTAGATGCTCACTGTCATAGACAATTTTACTGTTTAAATGGTGATGAATTAAGAAAACATGAAAGATGGCCAGAGTATAGATCCATCAACTACTCTACAATAGTGTAAAAGAAACTAAGCAACGACACAAAAGAAGATAAATCACATGAGTAGAAAAATATTAACCAAGCTGGGACTCATGAATAAAGTCTATAGAAGATTAAATACTAAAAAAGATAAATCTAAATTATACGAAAGGAAACATATTCAATGCATTGTAGTATGCTACTCATAACCGTTAGAATACTTTGTTTTTTGCTGGTGAATATGTTAGAAATAATTTAGTTCAGTAGGAGTAACATATTAGGTTTTGAAATTAGAATTTTTGATTTTGATAACTTATTGGTTTGTAACAATTTCCATAATTCCTATGCCCAAGGGAAATTAAATTATTATTTTTAAACTTAACATATATATTTTCACATGTAAATTTATTCGGTACAGTTCGGTATTTTTTTGGTTTATTTTTAAAAAATAAAAAACCTACATTAGTTATCGGTACGCTTGTAGATTTATAATAACTTACGGTTTTATTAATAGAAACCTAAAAGTCGGTTCAATGCGGTACGATTCAGTCGGTTTAGTTAGTTTTCAAATATCCATTGACACCCGTAAAGCCAACCAACTGAAGCCAAGCCAGGCAAAGTCAAACAAAGCCAATTCAAGCCAAGCCAAATCAAGCTAAGTTAAGCCAAATGGGTGGGTAGGTTTGAAAAGTACTTTTTTTCAGAAGTGTTTTATCTAAAAGTACTTTTGAAAAAATAATAATTTGTGTTTGACCAATTCATTTAAGAAGTACTTTTTGTAACATTTGTAAACAAATTGTGTTTGACCGATCTTTTTAAAAAGTACTTTTGAGTATCAAATTATCAAAAAGGATAGTATCAAGGTCTTATAATTATTTTAAAGAGAAAAATGAACTTAAATATTTATCGTAATAGACTTTTATTATTTTTTATTTTATTTTATTAAAATATAAAATATAAAATATAAAGTAAACATATATATTAAATATTAAAATCAATATAACATATATAATTATACCAAAGTATATAATATTATCTAGTATAATTACTTATTGTTTACATGATGATTTGAATAATCAAAATACATCATTCATTATGAATTAGAAGCGTATTCCACAAATTACTATATATTGATAATCAACCATGAAATAATAAGCAAAGTCACTCACACATGATAACAGTTCTCAATACTTTCGTCTTTAATTCTATCACACAACGCCTCTATATTAGAAGAAGACTTGTCTTTCATTTCTAAAGGAATACCAGAAGGCCCATCTCCTTCCTCGATATAATGTCTTCATTAGCATAATAGTTGAATTCCTTGCCGGTAGAAGAATTTCGTCAGATAAAATTTTATATAACTATGGTAGCTGTAATAAGATAACTTTGAGTGTCAAGCTTGAAATATGACATTGAGCGTTGTAGATAATAAATTGCATCGAGAAAATTAAAATCAAGACCGAAAAATATTGCAACAACCATAGTATTTTATTTCGAATATTATGAGTGTACAATCTCTATGAATCCTCTGATTCTTCTTTTCAGTATAAATTCAAGGGCCTTTGAGCTTGATCCTGAATTTTAATTTGATTTGTTCGTCGCGAACACTTTGATTGTTGCCACGAATTGTATCACGAACAAGTAGCCTTTATCTTGAACGCCTTGTATTTGATTTGACTTCATTCTTGATCTTGAATACTTGAATTGTTCTTCGTTCTTGAGCTTAAACTTGATTTCTTGAACTTGAGCTTGATTGCTTGAAGCTTGAAACTTGTAGATAAATTTGCAGTGTTTGATCCACGAGCTCTCTCTTGCTTCTTGTTATAACTTCTGGTCCTCTTTTCTGAGTTATGAAGACCCCTATTTATAGTTGTGGGAGGGAAGAGTTGTGATAAGAATACACTCTTTCCGACCAATCAAATTGAAGTATGACATGGCCGCATTTGATTGGCCATAACATATCACTTGCACATGTGGCGCAATTTCATTGGTCTTTTGATGTGACTTGGCATGCTTTGTCATTTTGACACGTGGCATGATCCTATTGGCTCTTCCGCTTGACGTGGCGCGCCACGTCATTTGACACGTGGACATAAATTTTGGCCTCTAGGAAGATCTTGGACTTAATGAAGTGGGCTCATCATTTGCATCCCAATTAAATGGGCTAGTCCAATGGATTAAGACTTATTTATTTAATCCATATATATTGGACTTATATAATTAATTCACTTATATTAGCCCGTAATATTTATTCGGACTAATATATTTAAATATAGTCTAAATTATTTTATTTAATTTAAATTCAATAAATTTTGCATGCCTACAAATGCCCCCTACTTCAATACTTATTGATGAATCTTACACTGTAAGGACTAGGCTTGAAGTATTAACTTGGTACTTCACTAAAATTAATAATAATCTATGAAATGTATTTCCTAATCCCGAAATGAGAGCATAATTTCATACATTGCGCCATAGCAAATGAGTACGTGGAGCGTATGAATTAATTGTCTATCAATAACTTTAGCTGTGATTTTTTTTTGTCCACTTGACCATTTTACAAAGATACCAAGCTTTTCCAGTAATAAGAAAGGCTATAACAATTCTTATTATAATGGGTATTCTATTGTTCAAATTTAGTTGAGCAATCTCAAAATGTGGGTCCAACAATGTTGTAGCTTTTGTATTATAAAGATAAGATTTCATTCTCTGATTGGACAAGAAAACAAAATCCCGCAAACAAGCATGACCAGACACAGTCCAAGTTTAATATGGTTTCTGCAATTTCACCGCCTCAGTGTCCTTGTCCAAGTAGTAGAATAATTCTTTTCACAATACGAATCCTTTTTTGTCTCTAATTACGGCCATCCCACATTGGCAAAGCAACTTAATGTGCTGCCTTGAGAAATATATAAATACGGTATACTCTTAATTCTATTAGCATCACTTTCAGCGTTTGCAAACCACTTTGAGTCTACTTTTGACGATTTGGGAGCATTGACGCGGAGGTCATTTCTTCTAATTTTCTTGTGCTTTCTTTATTCTATTGTCCTTTTTTTTGTAGGTGAAACAAGAAGGATTTGTTCATTTTAACACGATAATCCATGCATGAAGAAGACCATCTTAAGGTGTGAGGGGATGCGTACTCATCCTTGCTCGAATATCTACTCTCATGGCCCGACTATCGGAGAGATTACTTTCAATATGGCCCGACTACTGGAGAGATTACTCTCAAAATGTCCCGACTACTGGAGAGATTACTCTCAATTTGGTACGACTACTGGAGAGATTACTCTCAAAATGTCCTAATTATCGAAGAGATTACTCTCAATATGGCTCGACTACTGGAGAGATTACTCTCAATGTGGCCCAACTACTGGAGAGATTACTCTCAAAATGACCCGACTACTGGAGAGATTACTTTCAATTTGGTCCGACTACTAGAGGGATTACTCTCAAAATGTCTCGATTATCGGAGAGATTACTCTCAATGTGGACCTACTACTGGAGAGATTACTCTCAAAATAACCCAACTACTGGAGAGATAACTCTCAATGTGGTCCGATTACCGGAGAGATTACTTTTGATATGGCCAACTATCGGAGATATTACTCACGATGCGGCCCGACTATCAGAGTCCATTTCATCCATTTAGACCTTTGTGTTCATTATAATATTCTTGATTTGGATTTTGATGACATTTATTTTTCTCTCTCTTTTTTTTGGCAGTCCGAAGAGATGGCAAATTTCATAGACTATATCTCATCTTCCTCTAAACTCAGATATCTCATAATCAAGATCGAATATGGCATAGAACAAACTAAGCTTTTGGTTCACACTCCACAAGCTGGCCGGTATACAGCCTTATGGACTTCTTTGAGGAACTCCCTTTATGTAGAAAACTGGACCTTGGAGCACAAGTCAACTTCTAATCCATTGCCCAAGATGTGGTCTCAAGCGCCAATCCATCGCCACGTGAACATTGCTAGCACCTTTCCGAACTTAGGACGTCGCATAATTCAACGCGAAGTACGTTGGGGAAGTACAACAACAATCGAGGGTGAGTATCGTCATATTTCAGGATATTGGGAATGGGGTGAAGACGTACTTGGTGGAAGCCAACAAACCCTGAGTACAACAAAGATTTATGATGCTGTCTATGCCTCACTTTTCACTTATGATTGAAACTCGAACATTTTACAAGCATTTTGTGAGGCTTGGTGCCCCAAGACGAACACGCTTCTTACATCAGCTGGAGAACTATCTATCTCTATTTGGGACTTACATATCCTTGGAGGTCTGCCCATTGTGGGTTCTCCGTATGAAGAAGTGGTACCTGAGACAAGAGAACTTATTGGTTTGGACGAAAAACATATAAGATTTATCCCTCGATCTTGCGAGTATTTATTTGCTGCCTTTCATCATCTTAAGGAAGGTACGGGTGCTAACCAAAAGGTCTCACTCAGTAAGTGGACAAATTTTTGGTATAACAAAACTTTAATATCTAAACCTGCCCCACTGCGAAAGGAAAAGAAATTTGCGCGCCTAAAGTCGACACATAATCGTATCGGCGTTATTCCCGAGACAACGAGGTGGTCGAGTGATCAAGAAGTTATATTTTCCAAGCTTAGGGTGAGGGCTGAAAAGAAAGATAAAACTTATGTAGCAGCATTCTTAACAATTTGGCTATGTGCCTTTGTATTTCCCCAGGCGGAAAACTTCATTTGTCCCGAGACTTTTAAAATGGCAAGCACGATGGCAGGCAGGCGAAAGATTAGCCTTGCGGTCCCAGTTTTGGTGAGTATTTATCATGGTTTGAATAAGATTTCATGTTCTTCCCAACTTGATCAGGTCAAAGTTTGTTTTCCCATTCATTATGTTTACGGCTGGCTTGCACATTACTTCAAAACCCATTATCCACTTGCTAAGCGTCCGTCTGTCCCTTTGATTGTAACATACTCAGGGGAGGGAGTTGCGAGATACTTTGACGAAAAGGATGCAAGAAAACGCATCCACACAGGGGAGGATATAGTTTGGACACCAACAATGTTAACCAATTTGTGTTCTTATTATTATGTGGATAACAATTCCCCTCAAGATTTGGAGTCAAATTACTTCATGAGCTTACGTTTTAATTACCTCCCTTTGAGGCGTGGTACCTCATTCATCATGAGCCATATAGCCCGCATCAGTTTGGTCGTCAATTTGGATTTTACCAGAATGTCCCCAGTTTTTTGGAGAATGATATCCGTAACGCCTCTCTAGATGAATGACTCATATTTTGGAGGATTTGCACACTATATCAGTCTATGTCACGCACAGTTTTTCCCCCAACATGGGGTCCTGTGGAGAAGCCTTTCTCCACCAATTATATGTCTTGGTAGGAGAAAGAGCATGGGAAGTTTCTCGAGAATAATTTATAAGCTTTGGTAGACAATGTTGGGCTAAAGTATACTACTCCTTTGGGAGGTGAAGATCAAGGTGTTGGAGAAACGCTCCCAAAAGTTAAAGAGCCATCCACTTCAATCCCAAAAGTAGTTACACAACATAAGAAAAGGAAGCTTAAATTCTCAAAGGCAGTTTTGAAAGAGGTGGTGTGTACTTCAACGGATATAGAGAAGCACCCTCCAGTTCTTCCATTTAGCACGCAAGTTGCTCAAGATACAAGCCGGAGTACTAATGAAGATCAAAATTGGAAAAGAAGACGGCCTAACCCAGTAGAGATCGTAGAGGTTCCAAGTGTTGATAGTCCCTCAAGAACACATACAGCTTGTAACAAGGAGGTAAAAATACAATCACCTTTACCTTTCTTTTTATTTTTTTTAATTGACCAAATAGAAAATATTCACTCTCCTTGCATTTTCCTTATGCAGTTAAATGCTATTGGGCATCCGGTGGTAGCCCCACATGATAAGCCGTAAGTGAGTAATGAATTTATTGGAGGGCCTACATCTAAAGTGAAGTCGTCTTCAAAGGCATCATCTCTTCCTCATGACGAAGCCCTAAAAAGACAAACTCCAAATAAGATAACTCGCGTTCCACCAATGACAAATACAACGGTATCTATTTTTGAAGGAAAGAGCATTGTCTTTAATCGCAAAAAGGAATTCATCTTGGGACTTTGGGAGGACATTTGTAATAGACTCTCCAAAACTCGTGCAGAATTGCTTTCATCTTATAGGGAGCAAATTATTGAGATTTTCGAGGATATGAAGAAGACGAATATTTTGGATCTTTCTACATTACAGAGTTTACTGGATTCTCTTTTTGAGCTTGTCGCGTCATATGACCAAGAGCGATCCAATATGAATGATAAGACAAGTGAAGATGAGAAGCTAGAGTTGATTTCTAAAGCTAAAGAGCGTCTCGAGTCATTCAAACTTGAAGCAAGTGAGAAAGTCAATAAAGTTTCCTCTAGTGAAAGGAAACTGGAGAGAGTTGTGACGAAGTTGCAGACATTACAACAAGAGAAGGAGAACCTCGAAGGTGTTATAGAGGCGACTCGAAAGGAGGTTGGAGAGATTCAGGCAAAAGTTTTAGCTGCCGAGACTGAGATCTCTTCATATGACAACATAAATTTTCTGACTGATGAAGATTCGGTCAATTTGGAGGAGGAGAAGAAGAACCTGGAGACTAGCTGTCAAGAATTGATCAACTACAAGTTTTGTTTAGATTAAGCTATTAGCATTATCTTCCCTTTTATATTTATGTTAGATTGAATATTTCATCTTAAATAAGATTGCGTCTCTTTTTATTTACATTGCCCGAAATTTATCTTGGTCGCATAATTTTTAGCTTTACGCACTCGTAACGAAAGACTCATATCTTGTCGTAGGAGAGTCCAAATAATAAACCGTTTAATTTCTTGAAAATTAGACTTCGATATCTAAAGCATATCCAAAATTTAGAATTAAAAACCTTCAGAATCGACCTAGATAATATTTTGAATCCAACTTTAGATTTCACCACGTCAAAAATTTTAGATTTGCGCAGTCTCTCTAAAAAAATCATATCTTGGTTTAGAAAAGTCAAAATCACGAACTGTCTGATTTTTTTAAACCTTAACTTGCACATACATGACATATCCAAAGTGAAAAATCTAATTCCTTAAGGGTAGAATCAGATATTGTTTCGAAATCAATATTAAATTCTGACACGACGACGATTTCAGATTTGCTTAACTTCACCAAAACTTTTGTATGTTGAAGTAGGAATGCCGAAATCATGAACCGTATGATCTATTGGAAACTTAATTTTCAAATATATAACATATCTAAAATACAAGATTTGATGCCTTAAGTATAGTTTCAGATAATATTTTGAAGTTAATACTAAATTCTGCCACGGTGACGGTTTCAGATTTGCACGACTTCACCAAAACTTTTGTATCTTGCTGTAGGAACGTCGAAATTACAAACAGTTTGATCTATTGGAATATTAAATTCCAAATCTATAACATATCATAAATTCAATGTTTAATACCTTAAGGATAGTTTCAGATAATATTTTGAAATCAATACTAAATCCTGCCACGGTGACAGTTTTAGATTAGCACGACTTCACCAAAACTTTTGTATCTTGTTGTAGGAACGTCGAAATCACGAACCGTGTTCTATTGGAAACTTAACTTCCAAATATATATGATATCCAAAATTAAATATTTAATGCCTTAAGGGTAGTTTCAGATAATATTTCAAAATCAACTTTTGTTTCTGATATGCCGATAGTTCCAAATTAGCACGACTTCACCAAAATAATTGTATTTTTGTGTGGAAGCCTTGGGATTGTATGACCTTTTTAATTGTAAAAAACTGAAATTCAATAGCTTCATTCTCACCAAATATATTGGGTCCAAGTCTCACTAAATTTTGAAATGTCATGAAGGCAGACCAAAATAACTTGAAGGTTTGGCAAACGTGAAGGCATGATGGATCCCCGAACTTCAATGCAAATGCTTGGAAACCTCCTAAAATATATTAATCATTTCATTGAAGACACTATTTTACCATAGCAGCTTGCCCCCTTTAAATCAAATGGGATCCAAATTTTAACTGAAGAATGGTATCCCAGCTCGATTTTCAAATACTGATTGAATGAATTACATTCCATCGTACTTTATTCGGACAACGATTGGGGGATTATGTATCTTTTGAACTTATGCGACTGAACTCAGAATGAAACTCTAAGCTGCCTATGTACCTCGGTGAAGAGGATCAAGTCATACCGTAGTTCAGAATGGGTAGAATTTTTTTTATGTCCTAACTTTTGCCTAGGCCGCCTCTTTCGAGGTTTTCAACCTAGCGGAATTTTTTTTTTATGTCCTAACTTTTTCCTAGGCCGCCTCTTTCGAGGTTTTCAACCTAGAGGACTTTTGTTTTGTGGGCCGTACATAGTTTAGGCTCATGCGGGCCAGGAGTATAAGAACATGCAGTTTAGGATCATGCGTCAAGGAGCGTTACAACTTCAAGGATAATACTTCTTCAGAAACTTGCCATTGATAGGGCCGATTCTCATGCCATCTGCATTAACTAGCTTGTAAACCCCACTTGAATAAGCTTTTTGCACGACATATGGCCCATCCCATTTTGAAGTGAACTTCCCTACGGGTTTATGGGAAGTGATAATGGGTCTTCTTATGGCAAGGAATTTATCTCCTACTTGAAAGGATCTCAGGCGAACTCTTTTATTGAAGGCGCGAGACAATATAGCTTGATAACATTCAAGACTCTATTGAGCTTCCAACCTCTTCTCATCAAGATCCTCCAACTCTGCTAATCGAAGTCGAGCATTTTCTTCATCAATGATCCTTTCTTGAATAGCTAGTCATAATGAAGGTATTTTATGCTCAAGTGGCAAGACGGCTTCAACTCCATAAACGAGTGAATACGGAGTTGCTTGTGTTGGATTGCGGTGAGTCGTCCTATATGCCAATAGAGCTTCTTCCATACGGTCATTCCAATCTCGCTTGGATTTGGAGACGGTTTTCTTCAGCAGGTTGCATGGAGTTTTGTTGAATGCCTCAGCTAGACCATTGGCGACATCATTGTACATTGAAGAGTTACGTTGCTTGAAGCCAAAGAGATCACAAATCTTGTTCATCAACCTATTATCGAATGGCTTTCCATTTCTGTTATTATGTAACAAGGAATGCCAAAGCGATGTATTATGTTTACTCGGATGAAACTCGCAACATTTTCCTTCTTTACCTCCTTAAGAGCAACAACTTCGACCCATTTTGAGAAGTAGTCAAATGCAGCCAAGATGTATAAGTGCCTACCAGAAGACTTTGGCAGTGGTCCCACAACATCCAATCCCCAAGCGTCAAACGGCCAGGATACAACAGTCGGGTGCAACGCTTCAGGAGGTTGATGAATAAAATTCGCATGGAATTGACAAGCCTTGCATCTTCGAGCGTAGTCCAAGCAATCTTTTACCATTTTTGGCCAATAATATCCCATCCTTTTTATATGGAAGTGGAGCTTTGGTCCAGACTGGTGCGACCCACATACCTCAGAATGTACCACTTGCAAAGCTTGGAGTGCTTTTTCTTCCCTGAAGCATCGCAAGAGTACTCCCTCAAATGACCTTCTGTATAGAGTATCTTTCTAGTAAAGGAAGCGAGGTGCACGACGACGAATTTCAGTCCTTCTCCTCGGATTTTCTGGAAGTATCCCATAGCATAAGTAGTCAATAATGGGTTCGCCATTCTTCTTTCTCAACTTCAGAAACAGCGACGAGATGTTTGAGTTCCTTTTCTTCACCTTCAGCCTCATTCGGTGGCGGTACTACCCATTTTTGGTAGACAGTAACTTGCGCTTGATCAGGCAGGGTTAATGATGAAGCTAGGGCAGCTAAAGCGTCCGCCTTCTTATTTTCTTTCCTTGGCACATGTTGAATAGTCACATCACGGAGCCACCCAATTAACTTTTTAGCGTAATCATGATAAGGAGTTCGGGATTTTTAACCTCGTAGCTACCCAAAAGCTGATTGACCACTAACTGGGAGTCACCAAATACTTGCAATTGCAATTGCTTCATATGAACGGCCATTTCGAGCCCAAGTATTAATGCTTGATACTCAGCAACATTATTGGAGCAGAGTTGTGTCAAGGTGAAGGAGTATGGCATACTTCACCTTGGGAAGCGATAAATACTACCCCAGCACCGACTTCTCCATGATGCGCAGCACCATCAAAGTACATCTTCCATGGAGGTTGAACTTCAACGACTATTGCGTCCTCATCAGGTAGTTCATCAGTTAGCTCCCAGTCATCAGGTATCAGATGATTTGCCAAGAAGTATGTCAATGCTTGTCCTTTTACAGCCTTTTGAGGGATGTACAAAATCTCGAATTGTTGAAATTGGAGATACCATCTCGCTAGTCGATCACTAAGAACAGGCTTTGACATCACAAAATTGATGGGATTTGCTTTGGAAATAAGATGAACAACATGAGCTTGAAAGTAGTGCTTCAACTTCTGAGTTGAGAAGACTAGCCCCAAACACAGCTTTTCAATTGGCGAATAATTCAGCTCATTTGGTGTCATCATCCTGCTCAAGTAGTAAAGAGAGTTTTCTTTCCCCTCACTATTTTCTTGGGCCAACAGTGCTCCAACAGACCTTTCTTGTGTCGCAATGTATAGTATCAATGGATTTCCAGGTATAGGAGTTGCTAAAACTGGAGGCTTCATCAAGTAGGATTTGATACTTTCGAAGGCGTTGCTACAATCTTGGTCCCACTTGAAAGGAACACCTTTATTCATGAGGCAACTAAATGGTTGGCACCTTCCAGCTAGGTTCGAGATGAATCTCCTAAGGTATGCTAGCTTTCCTTGCAGGCTTTTCAATTCATGAATCCCGAGGCTCATNACCATTCTCAAGTCTTTCAAGTGGTCTCCCTTCTTTCTTGATTTTAGCACCAAGTCGTCAACATAGCATTCGACATTCTTGTGGAGAAGATGGTCGAAAATATTCTGCATAGCCCTTTGGTAAGTAGCACTAGCGTTCTTCAAGCCAAAAGGCATCACCTTGTAGAAATAAATACCCTTGGGGGTGCGAAATGCAGTAAGCTCTTATTATTTTGGTTCCATGCGAATTTGGTTATAGCCCGACGAACCGTCCATGAAAGACATTTCCTCATAACCAGTAGTAACATCGATCATCAGCTCTGGAATAGGAAGCGGGAATTCCTCTTTGGGACATGCATTGTTGAGATCCCTGACATACTCGAATCTGGCCATTCTTTTTCCTTACAGGGACAATACTTGAAACCCATGTTGGGTATTTAACTTCCCTAATAAATCCAGCTTCAATGAGTTTGTTAACTTCGGTTTCAATCAGGGGAACCAAGTCTGGCCTAAAGCGCCTTTGAGCTTGCTTAACAGGACGAGCGTCATTCTTGACCGCAAGGTGATGGACTGCCACTTTAGGGTCCAAGCCAGGCATCTCTTTGTAACTCCAAGCAAATACATCCCTAAACTCCTTGAGTAACTCAATATAAATGCTTTCTTCATCAACTCCTAGTAAAGAACTTAGGTAGGTAGGTCTTGGTTCTTCATCAGTGCCAAGGTTAACTTCTTTTAAAGCATCAACTGTTACCTTCACCCCTTCTTCAAGTTCTGGGGGAGCATCTTTCGCATCTTCATCTTCTTGAGGGTCCCCATCTTTAACGGATATGTGATAACATGGTGAAACATCCTCTAAATTCTGCATTATCCTCCATGGAAGATGGAACACTATTCTCGCCTTCTATAGTGACATGATACGAAGAACCCACACTTTCTTCGTCGTCGTCACGTTCTTTAGTGTAGACCACAGTGTATGGCTTCACCTTCAGTACTTCATCACAAGAAACCATGACTTCTGTTTGTCGCCTCATTATAGAAGGAACCAAACTTTGGAAATCTTTAAAGATCCTCTGAATTTTGGGCAAAACGAATGTTCTTGTATTTCGATAATTTCTCTGGAACTTATTCCCCTTATTTAATGGACCCAATCTTTCAAATACGGAAGTTCTCACAGTTGATTTTCCAAGTCTTTCAAAAATAGAAGGCATATTAGAAGCGAAAGATTCATTTTCTACAGTGATGTGATTGCTACTCGCCCTTCTGATGGAGATGCGCACTGGTGACGGTTGCTTGTATCCCAAACCTTCACGTGGTTTCTGTTTAACCAAAGAATTAGACTCTTTGACTAAAGCTTATTTTTAAGATGAATACGGGTTACTGATAATCAAGGTAATGGAGAAAAATGAATAATAGACAGTATTGCAGAAATATAAAAAATCGAAATTAATTGTATTCCAGAATCAGATGCCTTTACAAGTTGTATTCCCCTCCCTTATATAGGAGATTCTTATAACGTACAACTCTTGCTATGGTTACTCATTCATGACTAATTATGACATTAATGAGGCGTTATAAAGGATAACGGTAATTGGGGTTCAGTTACATAATGTTCGAGTAATCAATTGTGGGTCCTTGAATCTGCCCGTCGCTTTATCTAGATTCATTCTGACCATGCCTCTCTCCTGTTTTGATCAAGTTGTGTTTCCCGTGACTGATAAGTTTGTAGGTTTACTGAACCGTGCCTCTTTGTACCGTACCTCTTCCAAGAATCTCATCCAGCTGTCGTGTTTTCCTGTGTCCACGTGACTGGATAAGTTGTCAAAAGCTGGCTTACGTATGAAACTCTTTTTTACCAATACAGATAGTCCCCCCACTTACCATATATTTTAGCGATTAATATTTGGTAAGTGGATATTCATTAATGGAGGGAATATTTTTTCGCCGCTTTTCCTTGAATTATTGTGTCCTTCTCTGCACCATAGGCGTCGTTTGTCACTTCCATTTAATTCTCATACCACGTGTCCTTTTCGGATTGGTTGTGCATTTACTCGGCATCTTTTAGGACTTTTTGCGGCCGTGTCAGTCTCGAAATGACATCTTCAATTATGACTTTTCATCATTTTCTTCATGTTTGACGGTTGTCTTCAAGTATAAATACATGTTTTCTTTTCTTTGCTTCCACGAAACACTTTTCTAACTTTGTTTTTTGTAAAAAACTTTCTTCTTTGCCTTTGTAAACATGTCTTCTTCAAACCAACCTCAAAGAGTAATAGATATTGAAAGCTTAACGCCATCTTCTGCTCCGACTAGGAGTCGGAGGGGTGGTAGACTTAGAAGTCTAGGATCCACTCCTTCGAGGGGCTCCTCTTCTTCTCAGATAGTTCCTCTTCCTTCCAGTAGATCTCCAGTTTCTCCGAGGTTTAGGGTTTCTCGGTCTTTGTCTAGAGGTAGAGACGAACGCCTTCGTGAACCTGGAGTCGATGAAATTATCCCTGCTGAGTTTGTTTTTGCTAGGGATAGTCAAGTCCTAGTAGATCAATCTTCTTCTCTTGATAGTGTCGAAAGATATCCAACCCTTATAACTAAGGGTCAGATTTCCCTTGTTCGTAGGGAGTGCTTTTGGAGGTCTGAATTTCCTGTCTATATTCCGAATAGTAATCAAAGAATAACGTCTTACAAGACGGGATATTCTTTTGTTTATACGTATTCTTTCACTTTAGGGTTTAGACCCCCATTGACCCAGTTATAATTGAATTTTGTCATTTTTTCAATATTTTCTTAGGACAAGTTGGCCCGCTTGTGTGGCGAGTTGTCGCATGTATTAGGAGTTTGGCTTCTTTAGCCTCAGTTCCTTTTACTTTCAACCATCTTATTCACCTCCACTCTCCTACCTTATTTCGTGAAGGGGTTTTTACTCTGACTGCTAGAAGCAAAAGAGTGCTGGTAACCCCTGGAGATGATAAGGATAGGGGTTGGTACCTCCGGTGTGTTTCTGTACCCACTATTGGTTTAGTGGGTGAAGAAAATCTTCCCTTCTCTGAGAAGTGGAATCGCGGATGTGAGTATGCTTTAGCTTACATTTACTTTTTCTTGTTTTGACTTGAGATGTTTTATTAACACCGTGTCTGTTTTTTCTTCTCTCAGCAATCATGAATACTATTGAAAATGTCTCTAGTATTCGTGATTGGGTAGAAAAATTATTGTCTGTTGCTCCTTCAGAAGAAAGATATTGGAAGTACCTCGCTGGGAGGTAAGGATGGCAAGTAAAGACCCACAGTAAGTGAAGCTCTTGTTCTTGCTTTTTTCCTTACTCGAGTCTTATTTTTTCCGTTTAACTTTTTTCCCTTTTTAATAGGTTCTCTGCTCGTGGGGTGTCTGCTTCATCTATACTGAAGATTTCCTTGGCTCAGGCCCAGGAAATTATTGTTGGTTCATCTTCCTCGAAGAGGAAGAT
>ML362867.1:0-61948 GCA_005239505.1 Nicotiana paniculata | reverse complement strand
AGGATTATATTTGCAACGCCCGCTTAGTCTTCTACAAGACATAGTTGAGCGTGATCAGTTCCCATTACTCTAATGGTCACAAATACATCTTGGTGGCGGTCGACTATGTGTCTAAGTGGGTGGAGTCCATTTCTCTTCCTACTAAAGACGCAAAGGTAGTGGTAAACTTTGTAAAAAGGCACATCTTCACACGCTTTGGGACTCCAAGGATTCTGATAAGTGGTAGGGGAACTCACTTCTGTAACAAGTTGTTAGACAACGTTATACCAAAGTATGTAGTTAAGAACAACGTTGCCACCACCTATTATCCCCAAACTAGTGGTCAAGTGAAAGTGTCAATTAGAGAGGTGAAGCAAATTCTGGAGAAAACAGTAAGTGGAAATAGGAATAACCGAGCCGTAAAGCTTGACGACGCATTATGGGCGTATCAAAATGCATACAAGACCCCCATTGGAACACCTCTGTATAAGTTTGTTTATGGGAAGGAGTTCCACTTACTCGTCGATCTTGAACACAAAGCCTATTCGGCGATTAAAAATCTAAATATCGATATGGACTTAGCCGGCGAGAAGAGGTTGTTACAGCTCAACGACCTTGATGAGTTTCGATTGCACACATACAAAAATGCTAAATTGTATAAAGAAAAGACCAAGAGGTTACATGATAAGAAAATCCACCATCACGAGTTTGAAGCTTTTCCCCAGAAAGCTTAAGACTCGATGGGTGAGTCCTTTTGAAGTGGTTAGTGTGAAACCTCATGGAGCAGTGGAATTGCGTGATATGAGTTCAAGTGTTACATTCTTGGTAAATGGGCAGAGATTAAAACAACATTGGGGTGGTTACATTGCACGTCACAATACCTCGGTGGACTTGGCATATTCTTGAAAAACGTGTTGCGTCATGCCGCGACGTTAAATCAGGTGCTTGTTGGGAGGGAACCAAATTTTTAATGCTTTTGTAGTTGTGCTTTTTTTGTTTTTTTAGTCATAGTAGACTAGGAGTTTTTTTTTCTCTTTATAGAAATATATATCATAGGTAGGAAAGGTGTGGGATGTGTATCATGGATGTGTTAAGTGTTCGGGTTGGGGGATGTTTATTCGAAAATAAAAGAAAATAAAATTTCGGCAAACTAGCGTCTGGGCCAGCGTCCCACGCTACCTGCACGCACTTTACAGAATGTTCACAGACCCCAGCGCCAGTCCTAGCTCGGTGCACTGGGCTGAGCGTCACCAGGTAATCAATTTTTTTCTATTTTCATTTCTTTTTCTTTTTTTTCGTTAAAAACCCTAACCCATAAAACCCAACCGACCTACATTCACATAATAACCAATACCCAATAACCGAATACCCAATAACCCAACTCATCCCCCCATCTAATTAAAATAACTCTAACCCCCAAACCCTCATTCTCTCTCTCCCCGCTACTCTCAAACGACCCCTCTGCCCGCTTCTTGCTTCTACCTCTCTCTCTCTCTCTCAATTTCTCCATTTTTACTTCTTGTTTTCATCTCCCACTCAAAGGTATGTTCTTCTTTTTCTCTATTTTCTTGTACTTTTGTAATTTCTTAGAGTGTATAATACCACCCCCCTACTCCCCAATCTTCACTAGGTCTCTTTTACATTTTATGTTGCTATGGTGAGTGGCCCTATTATGCACGAAATTGGTTGAAATTTGTTGTGAAGTGGTGTACTGAGTAGTAAACTACAATTCCCTCTACTTCGATTAACAATTGGGAGGGCCACCATGTTTTCCATTGTTGAAAAAAAAAGAATCAAAATTGATGCTCACCTTATGTTTGCTAAAATGCTAGAAAGAGTGAATTGTGCACCGGTGCAATCTGAGTAGCCGAGTGTCGTTATGTCTGATGTTGAGCTAAGTGTGGGGTGTTTGGGGGTGGTCTTACATAATCTGAAACTCGTGTTCCATCTTCACAATTCCATAATCACACTACCCACACCTTGTATCTTGTGTAATGTATCTTTTAGCCTCTTGTTACAAGTAGTTAGTGTATTCTACTAGTTGTAGTAATTTGGACTCAATTATTGCTTGCTTGCACTACGCCTAAGTCATGGCCATGTTTGACTACTTGAATTGTGTGGTATGGGAAAGTCATGATTACCCATCGCCTTGTGGTGCAACATTTGTGCACTTTGAACCACTATTGTGAGTAGATTATAAAACAACCTTCGGTTTTAAGTATGGGGTCTTCTTTGACTCTCACGATGACGTTGAGAGAATTTCTTGATTCATTTTCACATTCATGTTTATCTTGTATAGGTTGCTATGGCTCGTGACAATTCTATCAAGGGAAATGGAGTGGGGAAGTCCTCCACTACTGCTCCCCCTCCCAAAAAAGGCAAGCAGGGTGAAAGTTCTTCCCGACAAGCTAACGGGAAGCAGGTTTCTAGTGAGGTTAAAAGGCAACAACGGGACCAAGGCCTCATATGGATCTAGTTCGTCAGGATGCCAACCAATGGCATAATAACTTTGTGCCCTATGGGCGATATGTATCCGAAATGGGGATTAACGTGAAAGTTATGGAAAAGAACTTCCCGGATGTGTTTGTCCAATTGGTAGAAATGAAGATGGATAAGCTCATAGAGTAACCAGGCTATGAAAATTTGAGCATGGTGCGAGAACTTTATGCCAATTGGAACATAGACTTGTTCAAGTCATGGGTCCAAGGAAAGGAGGTTCCAATGGATAGGCGTTCCTAATGCGATTTTTTGGGAGGCTACAAAAGTTTGTCAAATGCCCAAGATACTAGACAATACGTCACACTCATTGTGGTGTTGATTCTAACGTGAAGTGGACACGAACTAAGGGGGATGCCCATCTTGAGATGATCTGCTTTGATTTCAACAAGACATCTAATGTGTGGCAAAACTTTTGTGCATGATAGATTGATGTCGGTTGAGCACAACAATGAATGCACTCGAGCCCGAGTGTGTGTTATAATTTTTCTGATGACTAGGCAACCCATCAACGTGGGTGAGATCATGCTAGGGTAGATGGTCGCACCCCCTTTAGGTGAATGATCAAAAGATTCTTTTTTGGCAACCTCTTGACGCAATATATGCTTTCTGGTGGGTACTAGAGTACCCCGACTATGATTAGGTGGTGGAGGCACCAAAGGGATTGCTAGATATTACGTCCTTGTTGGAGTTTACATCGAAGCTAAGCCAGGCTGCAAGGAATGAGAGGGACGAAAACTTCAACATATATCTCTATACCTCCCTAAATGTGATCATGGGAAGGCTAGGGGTGACGGATGAGGAGCGTATGCATCTACACAATGATTTCTCCAGTTCTTCCAAGGAGATATTAGGGATTGGGCCTGGAAGTCCCATTCACCCGTCTGATGATGAGAACAACCACAAAAGATCCGATGATGAGGATAAGATTGGTGATGAAGTCATGGGGTCCATGGCTTTGGTTCCCCTAGGAGCAGATGATGATGATGAGACCGAAGCTACAGCTAGTGGGAATTCTGAGGAGGAAGATTCCGACTAGCAGGGAATTCTTTCTTTCCACCTTACTTTGTTTTGAATTTGTTTATACATCGGGGACTATGCATTATCTAAGTGCGGGGTGGGGAAAATACTTCCTGACTTGTAATTGTATAAAATTATTTTTTTATATTATTTTTTTCTTAGAACTCACATAGTCTAATTAGTTAGTAGTAGTTGTAATAAAAATAGAAAAAAATGAAAATATAAAAAATATAAAAAAACTCAGACTTTTCCCGACAATGGATATGTTGTACAATTTTCTTGAATGATTGAAGTCCGACTAAAAGGAGCAAAAAAAATTTCTTTTGTTTTTGTCAGGATAGTTAGGTAGTATCCCTTGGTCTTTCTTTGGACGCCGATTCTTTTCCAAGGGTGTCATTTGAACCGGGTGTTTTTTTTTTTTAAGAGTAGGATAGGAAGAAAACTGAGTTGCTCTGAGATACCTGTTGACATGTTTGGTGCTAGCACATTAAGCTATGGCATGCGCTCTGTCTTCCTGAATATTTAATTTGAATTGTGAGGCCTAAGTAAAATAAGTAGCCTACTCTGTGACACTTTTTTCTCTGTTGTTTGACTTGTGTGTCACCTAATTAATTATTGCTTATTAATTCTCAACTATATGTGCTTGCTTGACTTGAGAGTTGAACAAAACCGTCTTGATTGATCCATGTGCACTCTGTGTGTAAGGATTCATGGTATTCTGTGCTATTTTGTGTAGTCTAGATCTTTCCCTGTGTGTTAATCAAAGCAAAATCAATAAGTGTACTAGTCTAGAAAATGACGTAGGCGTTGCTTGCTTGATCATAGAGGTGCTTGTCACTCACAAATAAAATTCTACCATTGCTAGCCCTTTGAGCCTATAGACCTTTTCTTTGGTACCCACACTACAAGACTTATCCCTATTTTGTTCTTAATTTGAGCTTGTTTAAACTTTACCTCCAAAGACACTTAGGCTCTAAAAGAAGCAAGGTGAGAGGTTTGGAGAGAAGCTTTCGAGTGGAACCATGGAAAGGCCCATAAGGTGTACTAAGATCATGAAAAATATTACTAGCCGATGAGCCTTAATGTATGGAGTGTGTGTAGAAAAAAAGAGAAAATAAAGTGTCAAGAAAAAAAATATATAGATACATAATGTTGATATCAAAAAGGAGAAAAACACCCACCTTCTAATCTTACTAATTCTTGCTAGTGGGGATGTAGAAGTGCTTAAGTTAAGAAAGGGCTATATTGTGTATGATTCGTGGCGAGTGATTTGTTGAGAAGAATATGTGCTCGATTCTTGAGTTGTACTAGAGTGCTTAGGAGGGTTAGTAATTATTCCTAAATTTATCCTACTCATCCCTTAGCCTACATTACAACCTTAAAGTCCTAATTGATCCTAGATTTGGAAGGCTTATTTAGTAGATACGTACACTATGGGAAAGCTTATGGTACGACCACGGGATGCACATGATTTTCTTTGCGAGAGTAAGTGAACTTTGTTCAATTGTGTGATGTGATTAATTTATGTTCAATGGAATTTTGAACGTGTGGACTATTTCTATATTCACTCTTTTGTATGTGGTGTGGGCACTTGATCTCATGGCAGATTGGTAACGTTATAAACTTCTCTTATTGGTGAGTGCGCAAGTTGAGGTTCTTAGTGGTAAAAAGTCGACTCTTGAGGTGGGGTGGTTGTGGATAGGTTGGTTGAATTGGTTAAATTGCATTGTGTATACTTGGACGTGTTTAAAAGGGAAGAGTGTAAAATTCGTGTGTTCATGCTTGATTGCCGGTATCGACAATAGTCAAAAGGGTGAATGTATGATTGAAAAAAAAAATTGAATTGCTCTTTCCTAGTGAGATGTATGTTGTTGGGATGTAGTTGTTAGTTCCAGTGCTCGAGGGTGAGAAAGAGTTTAAGTGTGGGGTATTGATAGTCGGCTTAAAGTATGTATATTTTGATGCTTATTGCCTCGCATTTTACTCATGTCTCGTAGGTTTCGGATGTGTAATGTAATGATTTGTACTAATCTGTGGTATTTTTATGTGTAAGAATCATCCGGAGGAAATTTGGAACGAATGTGCATGAACTGAAGCGAAAAGGGAAAAAGTAACCGTGTAGCGTGGGGCGTTACATATGGCGCACAAAACAGAATCTGCAAAAGGCCACCACCAGGGTTAGCGCTCCATGCTACCCTGGGCACTGGTGACGTGAAATTGTCCTAGTTCGCCTGGGACTCTGATGTTTTGACCCCAAGATACCCTCAACTCGTATAAAAGCAAACCTAAGCCTATTTTGGTTGGGGGGGGGGCGATATTTTGAGAGAGGAACAAAAGTATGAAACACTCGGGAGCATGAAATTCATCAATTCTCCCTTTTTTTCTAGTATTCATAGCCTTTATGTTTCAAATAATATTTTGATGATTCTTCTGAACATGAGTGGCAAAGAAGCATATTATTCTGGGGGTCATAGGTGATACATGAATGTTGACGTTTGATGTTTAAATTGATGAGTTTGATTTTATCATATTGGTTTGTTTATTTAGTTATGTTCTTAATTCATTTGTTACATAGCTAACAATGAAACACTACCTATGAATCTAGAGTTAAACTCGAATGCGGAATTATAAATTGCATATAGTATTAAATAGAGCAAATTCTTGAGCCCGG
Organism: Nicotiana paniculata; assembly: GCA_005239505.1. Lineage (NCBI taxonomy): Eukaryota > Viridiplantae > Streptophyta > Magnoliopsida > Solanales > Solanaceae > Nicotiana > Nicotiana paniculata. The sequence continues at coordinate 55,782 of ML362867.1, read as the reverse complement.
GCATCGAGAAACAGATTCGCAATTAGGATAGGAATATACCTAATTGTCTTGCTTGGTTGAAATACAGAAAGTGTAAATGCGTTCTTGTTAGTCTTAATTCCGTAGACATATAGACATTAAGTTAGCTTGAATAGGTGAGTAAGAACTCGACAGATTCTTACGAGTAACATTAACTCTATCAATCAACAAACCAGATAAATCAATTAGTCAGTCTAAGCCAAGAACGCAACAAGATTGTTAGCTAGCCTATGACCCTGGAATATCCTCCCCTACTGATATTTATTCGAAATTGCCTTTGTGTTTTAGGCGATCTCTAGTTTATTTAACTTCTTGATAGTTTCTTTGATTGTTGATTAATTACCTGCACATTTTGAGAAAAATCTCTTGAATAGAAAAGTTGTTTGAGTTTGAATCAGTCAAAATTTAATTAATACGTCTCCGTGGGAACGATACTCTACCCACTACTTTATTATTGACAATCACGTATACTTGCGAGTGTGTTTGGTCGCAACAGCCTCACTTCCTCCTAAAGTGTAAGGGCAAACTAGAACTTTATTCTGATAACCATAATTAGATAAGAGTTCAAGGAACATATTCAAACCTCTGTATCGCCCTTATAGAAAGAGTTATAAAACTATCGAAAATATATGAATTTAGGGTTACTTTCTGAAAATCTCCTTCAGACTTTAGGAATTCTGAAGTGTGAATAGGAACTCTTTAATATTCTTATACCAATTTTAACAGTTTCTCGTGGTTTGATCAACCAAGACCATAAAAAATTAATAGACCTACTTTGTCTTCTTCAATGCTCAACAAATCCTACAATAGTGCTTTTCTAAGTTTTTTTTAACCAAACAAATTCAAATCAATCACAATTACGCAATATGTCTTCAATTTTCTGCGATACATACAAAGAAGAGGGGGAAGAAGGGAGGAGGAGGAGGAGCTCTAGTTCTTTTGGATATCTATACTTCATTTGCTTTTGCCCTTAAGAAGGATATTGGTGAAATTTCTTGGGATAAAACAAAAGTTGTCTCCAAGTGTGGTTAGTAGATATTATGCCCAATTTTTGTTGTATACGATTCATATGAAATATTGATAGCAATCAAAAATAGTAATCCTTCCGTCTTAAGTTATTTCTCGTAATTTTTAAAAATAGTTGTCTCAATTTGTGGTTTTAAAAGTTCAATATAAAATAAAATGTATTTTTCCTATTTTATCCTTAAAAATAATTGTTCTTGAAGACGGAGATAATATGTAATAGACAAATAGAGTAAATATTCAATGAAAAGAAATTATATCTTAAGATATAAATAGGGTAAAATAGTCCAAAATCCCCCTAATTAATATTTCTTAATTCACATGATAAATATATTTTGAGAGAGAGAGGGAGTACTTGGTAACATAAAACAACATTAAGAAAAACAAAATAGCAACAACGAAGTCTTTTTGTTCTTTACTCAAACCGGCCCAACCTTAAAACTCAAAAAACAAAAGACAGTTTCGTAATATGAATTAGTTATCATTTCCCAAAAGAGCGAGAAGGAAAGCCTTGTAATCTCCAGAAGTGTGATTGGAGACTGCATTATCAAGAGTGACACTGTTCCTCTTGTAGTAAAGCTCCTTGATATCCTTCAGGTCCTTCTCTGCCCTTGTAACTATCACTCTTGTCACTGAATCTTCATCAGTCCCAGACTCGTTAATGGCATACCGGATTACCTGCAGCTCAATTTTACAGAGTTCAGACGAAATTGAATCCAGAATACGTACTAAAGTGACCAGTTTAATTTTTAGTATATGTTTACATTTAATTCAACCACTTTTCATATATGTATTCGCAATCTGATCGAGTTGAAAACGTTACTTTGAGTCCATTGAACCTGCTATAGATCCGGCTCTGTGGACAGGTGTGGGATATGGATCATAGCGGTTTCAGGATTCTAAAGATGTAGTGCAGTGGATGAGACTCTTCTTCAGATGCAGATTCAGGATTTGAAGTTTATGGGTTCCTACTGTAATCTCAAATTAATGTACAACAGTAACTGGGTTGACAGTTACGATATTTAATGGATATTTTAATAAAAATACAGGGTCTGAGTAACTATACTTTACATCCGCCACTGTTGTTCTTCCCTTAACCAGAGGTCTCATATTCGAGCCCTGAGTATGAAAAAAATCCTTAGTAAGGAGCACTTTCTCCAGAATGAGGCCCTACGCGATGTGAATCCGAATATAATCGAGTTCTAATGCGAGCAAAGGGCACACCGGGTGGGAAACCAACAAAAATAAATATGAAACCCTGATTTTGTTCTTAGGACGTCACATCCTATGTTTCTCTTATAGGAATGCTAGGCAATTGCAACTTTCTCAATATTAGCTTCTGGTATAGTAAATCTTAAGAAAAGGTTTTCAGAGACATTTTTTTTTTCAAGTTTTTGCAAAAAAGTCTTTCTTTAAAAGAAAAAGAAAAACAGTCGTGTTTTCTTGAGAAATGGTTTAAGAGTGTGACTTCAATAAAGAAAAACTAAGTTCTCCTTTTTACATAATCTTTTTTTTTTTCTTTTCAAAAAAATTTTCCAACTTTTTCTGGAGGATGTTCAAGCGGTAATTTGATTTTTATAAACAATCTTTGTTACAAAATTTTAAAGATACTATTTGAAACAACATTAGAAATTTACTGGCTAGTGTCTTATAAAGTATTAATCGATAGAAGACTTCTATAAAAATGACAGCTTCGGTAATTACTTACCTTTTCATAGTACTTCTGGGGGTCATTAATGCATCGGATTGTTGTGCGCAGTGCTACGAGGTATTCTTTAGCTGCATTTGTGTCATCCCTCAAGTGCTGAAAAAGGAAAGGAGGAAAAAGAATTAAGAAATTAACCATTAATATACTCGGCTAGAAGACCAAATTCTGTAAAGTTTACAGTTTATGTTGATCTTTTTTTTATTTTTTCAATTATTCCTTTGATGAATTCCATTTCCCCTGGATCTGGTTAGTGCAATTTATAGCTTGTATTTCCTTTGTTATGATTTATGTGAATTTATTTTCTTTTTGTTCGTTCTAAAAAGAATGATCACTTTCTAAATTTAGAAATAATTTAACTTAAATTTTAAATTCTACCTTTAATGAGAAGATTTTATATATAGTCACACAAATACTATGAAATATTTAACATCACAGGTTTCAAAACAATTATATACATACTAATATTATATCTTGTTTAATTAGGACTATAATTTTTTTTTTCGTAATACTATGCCGACTCAAAAAGATTAACATGAATTGAAACGGAGGGAGTGGATTGGAGAAAAAACAATAGCTTTAGCTAGAGCAGCCCTTTTAAAATGAACTCTTTCTTGTTTCTTTTTTCTCATCGGATTAGTAGTGAGTAAAATACATTGTCTTTTGCAATACAACAAGGAGCTTTCTATAAAAGTAGACCCAAGTGTAACTTCTAAAATTTCCGTGACAAGAGGGACGTTATATGTTGAAGAGATTTCACAATAGTCGAGAATAAATTTTCTATAATCTTGAAAATGTTACGTATATTAAAGAAGTTATTGCTCGTACTTAGTATGTAAAACACAGTTCATGAATCATGATGTATAATGTGTCTTGTTACTTAAGTATTGTAAACTATAAGAAAATTGTAAATAATTAGTTTTAGAGACAGTCACTACTCCAATGTTTGTACATTCTTGTTACCTTGGTAATTGAAGAGCCATAATCATCCTTGTAGCGGTTGAGTGTTGCTATGAGTTGAGGGATGCTCCTTGTAGAAATGATTCTAACAATTTCTTCGTGATTGAATTCCTTGTTACTTATTGCACAGTGAAGGCTATCCGCCTCCGTGTGGGCTATTCTTGGATTTATCTCTTCACCGGCATACCTGTATATGCCCACTAGGGCAACCAAAAACTGTTTCGAGAAAAAAATAATAATAATCAATCGATACCAAAAATATCATGACTACGTATTACACCTAAAAAAAAGGTAAATAGTAAAACTAAAATTGAAGGACAAGGAATGGATATCTTTCAATGAAATGTTTACGCGGATCACATACTTCACCTCTAGGCATTAATTAGTAGAACGTTATCACTACAATGTTATAAAAATGTACAATTTTTTATTATGCTATATACTACTACTACGGTTAGCAACATATTAAAGGCCAACACGGAAATAAAGCTCTACACAAGTATAAAAATTGGAAGCTCCGAATAAATATTCTTATTAGTTTGATTTTCCTTTTATGTGTGGTTGGTACAAAGGAAAACATGTTTCTAATCTTTTCATGTTTGATTGATCTAAATATTTTGTAACATATTTTTTTTTAATTGGAGGAAAATATTTTCTCAATCAAGAGAAGGGAAAATATTTTTTGAAATTCTTATTCAACTTCCCCGCACTATTCTCATCCCTACTAACCCCCACCAACCCAACTCACACCCTTACCTACCCCACCCCATTCACCCCCAACACCGCTCCCGCCCTCGCCCCCGCCCCATCCCTTCACCCCATCCCCACCCCCATCCTAAATAGAAGTATTATTAATAGTACTTTCTTTTCATGTTATAGATAAAACATTTTTTTCATGTCAACAATTGAGTATTTTCTTTTTATGATATAATTTTTTTTTTTTTTTGCATTTTAACAAAAAAAGGTACTTTCTTTTCATGATTTAAAAAATATTTTTTTTTTTCATTTCAATAAAACGATATTGTAAAAAGGTATTTTCTTTCATTTCAACAAAAAGAGTATTTTCTCAAGATGTAGAAAAAATATTTTCTTTCATTTTAACAAAATGAGTACTTTATTTTCATGTTGTAGAAAGAGTACTTTCTTTTTCAACCAGAAAAGAGTATTTTCTTTTTAGTTATAGAGCACAAATTTGAACATTGTTTTGCATAAAAGAAAAGGCAACACATTAGTTCCTTTGGTTTGTGTGAATTATTAGAAGAATAATTAAATTCTTGAAGAAAATAGAGTTCTGGAAACGTTGGGTATTTGGGGTGAGGGGGGGAGGGGGGAGCACATGAAACATGGGGACTTGGGGGAAAGGAGGAAGGGAGTAGCATAAAACATTAGTTTTTACTCTCTAACCAAATACAAAAAAATATTTTCCGGAAAACCTTTTTCACTCACCAACCAAAAAAAGAAAAATAAGTGATAAAACCACTTATTTTTCATGAAATTTCTTTTAAGAAAAAATATTTCCGTTCGTACCAAATACCCTCTTAATCTTTTAACTACCATCTCTATTCTGCAATTCAATATATGGAAGCTTTATTGTTGGAAATCCTTTTTTCTCCATTCCTCTAAAATTTCACCTACTTGGGACATAACTAGTACAATATACTACTTCATTAATAGATCAAAGCTGTTCTAAGGGCAAGCTAGTAGTCTTGATGTCACAATTTAAGTTACAAGCCACAATGTCGGTAATTAGACCTAAGCTTGTTCATTTAGAGTGCCTCTTGCAAAAGGTTTCCTAAATATTTGGACCCCTCCAACATCTTGCCTACGCATTTGTTGGTCAGGGCGCACTAATACAAACTTGGACTACCTTCTTTAGTATAAATAACTAGGAGTGTTAAAACAGATCGGAATCAGTAAACAATTCGAGTAATAACTCGCATAATATTTGTGTAACTGAAGATGGGCAAGTCTATTTAGGCCACAATAAGCCGCAACTCATTCCCTTCAACACAAAATTACCTTTTTCGTTTGTTTGTTTTTTATAATTTGTTTAATCAACATAGAATCTTCTTTTTAAAATTTATCATAACTATATCAAACAAATCAAACCTCAAAAAGATAATGTATATTTCTATTCTTAATAAATTATTGTATGGGGTCAATTTGGGCTACTATGCGACCCAAATGATTCCAAACTTTTACATGGTCTAATTTGGACTATGCAAAAAATACCTACCAATAAACTTATACCCAGTTCAAACTTGAGTAAATAGGTCAAAGTAGATTTTTATGGGTTAAATTTGACACCCGTGAGGCCGTGACCGCTATAACTAGCGTCATGGCAAAATAGTTAGAAAAAAACAGAAAACAACTCACATTATCCACTAAAAATGGATTGTATATGAATTTTTTAAAAGCGGGTTAAATATGGATAAGAATTATATTATCCATTCAGAAAATAGATAACCAATGAGTTTAACTTTTGCATTTGCAAATCTCAAATTGGGATTTCTCGAGTTTGGGCGATTAGGAATTCTTACAAAAGAGGTCATATTCAAGAAATCATAGATAATAGGGTAACCCGTATTATCCGCCGGTTAACCTGTTTTTTATTCGTATTAGTAGATCGGGTCAGATGATTTATACGTTTTTTTATTACTCATATCATATCCGACCCGACCCGACTGTTTGCCACCCCTACCTGTATGTAACCAACAAAATAAAAGTATATATAAGGAGTGGAGTATTTGATAAATTAAACATGCCTTTCGAAGTTCACCAGCAGAATGCTCAGCCAAATCTTCCTCCACAGAACGCTTGTAGCGAGCTTGATAGGCACGCTTCACAGCCAACAACTCTTCAGGGGAATAGATGCATGAGTACTCAATAATCACACGGTAATCTGGAATTGGTGTCTCTTTTATTGCAACGTGCAACATTACTGCATCTCTGTCTTCTGGATCTAGAATCCATCTGTATACTGCTTTCTGCATTCGTTATACAACATTACATAGATTTTAAACAGATAAAAGAGTTCAAGTTTTTTGCACAATCCGTATTACAAATACTTACACAATTAAAATTACTTTAAAAATAACTGCAACTACGTACCAATATGTAATAAGTACTTCTATAGAAAAATTACGGTAAGTAATCTTTGGTAAAATTTTCCCACAATGAATGTAAATAACTTAAATGGAAAAAGATAATATTTATGAGTTGGAAGTGATCAATCATACAACAGAAGAATTCCGTCCAAAATAATTGAAAGGGGAAAAAGGAGTACTAATTTCCAATATTGGTATTCTTAATTGTTACACAACTTTTACTGTGAACTCTTATACTCGTTTTTATGTACGTTAAAGTTTAAAAATCATTACTTATAGTAGTTGTTTAATAGAATTTCTCAAAAAGTTGAGAAACCAATCCAAGTTTACTACAAGAAATTTGATGCAACTCTCCTATTTCGAATGTCATCTCCTATTTAGAACAAAAGGAGCATTTCCAATTCATACATTTTCCACCAACTGTTTGACCTTAAGTCGTTCGCATACACTTAATTAATTAAGCCAGTTGTCCCGACGTCAAAATAATCTAGTTTTAGATAAATCTACAGAATTAAATTTTTTAAAATGAAATAAGAACTAATTGCAAGAGGATACCTCAAAGTGTCCAGACAACTCAGATTCAAGGCGCCTCACAAGATCTTCATTGTACAACTCCTCGTAAGCTCGTCTAATCAGCTTCTTCTGAGTTGCATTCCTATGGCCAAATATCGAAATTATGGCCTTCTCATCTGTTCCCCAACCTAAATTCCACTTGTCAAAAAAATAATAAGAAAATGTGACAATAAAGGAAAATAAATTTATAAAAATCAGTCTTAAAATAGAAAAAAATAAATGAGTTAGAAACGAAAACAAAAAATGAGAAGAAAATATAAAGTACAGTTCTATACCAAAGAGAGTGCCAATTAAATATTTACCGACTTGACAACTAAGAGAAATAAAAAAGAAAAAGAAAAACTAGTATGACTTGCCACCCAATACAGATCTCATGGAAAAGAAACAACATTTGCTTTCACAATCATTAATTGTCAAATAACAAATGATATCTCATGTCTGCATTTGTGAGTGCCATTTTGTTTTTAGGGTTAATAGCAAGACTGTTCCCTGAATCACTCACAAATTCAAGTTTTGATCGTTGTAATTATCAAATGAGCTTGACCAATCAATTCATCCTCAATAAAATTGTTCAACGTCTTTAGCCAAAAAACAAATTAAAAAAGAGGGGGAGTGGGGCAAGGATATAGTTCAACGCATATAAATCAAGAAATAAAAGTGAACATTGAGTGGAAGCAACAGTTAAATTTGGGGGAAATAAAAATAAAAAAATAAAAAAATAAAAAAAGAAGGAAAACTTGATAACCTGAGGATGGTTAATGAATGATCAGATTATTGAAGGAAAAAATAAAAGTTGGGTTAGACTGCTAGATTAAGGGGCTGAGTTATACATGGTGCAGGCTGGTCAGTAAAGCATTCCTAATCAAAGAATTTTATATATATATATCATCTTGAACATTCTTAAATATCTATACTAACTGCACATATATATGAGGGAGGCGAAAATAACTAAGGATAATGCTTATCGCACATCACTACTAAAAAAAATTAAACAATAAAAAGTAGCTATGGTGTATATTCATCGCTAATATATTTATCGCGAAAAAACCCGTAACTAATAGGAACTTTTGATAATTTATCGTTAATCTATCATTAAATAAGATTAGCGATGAATTCTTTCTGTTAGCGACATAATTTGCTCTAGTTTTTGTTTTTTGTTTTCTTTTGTTGTTACAGAAAACACCATATATCCTGAATAGAGAAATCATAACATAAGGTACAGAATTGCAGTAGAAACTAACAAATAAACAAATCATTGGATAGTGAAAATTAAAGTTTGATGAGATATATAATAACCTTGACAAGCCTTCCTAATAGCCTCTGCATCAGCAACAGGAGAAGGGTTTTCAGGGTAAATGATCGTAGCCATCGTTCTTAATTCGTAGCTCTAATCAATGGATTTCTTCCTCTTTAATATGTTCATTCATAGACCTTCTACAATTTATACTACTCAAACTAATTAACTTAGTCAGATCAATTACTATTGAAAGTAACGCCATTTTGACAGATTACTTACTCCATTAATTAACAATATTTATGAATGGCAAAGAGACAAAGAACTTGTACCGGTTTCACACTGCTTCTCTTTACGATATGTATTTATTTGATGAGGGTATTTCTCGTGCACGGAGTTTTCTAGATAACTATGGTTGTTACAGTAATTTACTTATTATTTTTATCTTGATTTTATGATGTACACTTTATATTACAAAAATTGCATTTTCTGCTTAATCGTTATATCGTGTTCTCTAAATTTTTCATTACGTTTTGTAAAATGATCATGATGTTACTAGAAGTTAAAACGAAATTTCTTTGGCAATAAATTACTATATACGCACTAATAAAAAATAAAAATACTATACACACTCTTGAGTTTATTGTCAATTTCTAGTGATAAAACGCTCAAAAGTATGTTTTTGAACTAGAAATACAGAAATTAATTAGTCAAACAATTTTTGAAATGAGGCAAAGCAACAAAATAATGGATATGCTAAGTAGGTAGATTTTTGGACGCGTGACATGGTTTTCCCTATTTTTTTTTTCAAAGTTAGTATGTAGTTGGTGTCCAAAATCAAGAATTTCGTGCCACGTTCGAATACGTGTAAGGTAATGATGTTGGAGTTGAGACAAAACAAACGATAATAGTTCAAATTAAATGATTTTCTTCCGTTCCTTATATTGTATTTCTATTTTATTTGTCACGTTTATTAAAGATGTCAGCACGGTCCTGTTGACCAGCTAATCAATCAGATTTTTTTCACTTTTAACCCGCATCAAAATCTATTTATATTTGATTAAAAACGTATAAAATTTAAATAATTTTTATATATAACATACATAATGTATATATATACAAAAATCATTTTTCCTAATATGTATGTTCTACTGCCCTGTTGTTTGGAGTTTTCGAAATTTCCAATACAATTCATGACAAGGAAGAAATAAAAGATCCAGCATCTGTGCAAGGTAATCGCCTTATGTACAAGGATTACAGTTCCTAGAATTTGAAGCAATTGTAAAAATAGTTGAACAACTCCAAGAGACCTAGAGAAAGCAGGAGTAGAAGCATTAACAACTCCAGGAACAATTTATAAGTGGACCTGCTAACTACTACTCGATCTCCTAAACAGAACTGGAGACCTCATCCAGTAAAAATAGTTGATGAGCAAAGAAGTCTCTTTGCCACCCTTGGCTACTGTTATTGCTATGCAATATAAGAACCTTTTCGAAATTAGTAGAATCCAGAGAGGCGGTCACAACTAATTCTCTCCAATTAACAAGAAAATGACTAAGGTTATAAGCTTCAATAAACTGTGTAGACAATGAAATTGCGTCGAGAAAATAAAATCAGGACTGAAAATTACTGAAACAATCATAGTATTTTATTTCAAGTAATTTGAGTGTACAATCTCTATGAATCCTATGATTCTTCTTTTCAATAGTAAATAAATTCAAGGGTCTTCGAGTTTGATCTTGAATATGTAGTTGTTGCCACGAACGATGATCTTGTTCTTGAGCTTGACCTTGATTTGCTCTTCGTTCTTGAGCTTGAACTTGATTTCTTGAACTTGAACTTGATTGCTTGAAGCTTGAAATGTAGAGAAATTTGCGGCGTTTGATCCACGAGCTCTCTCTTGCTTCTTGTTATAATTTTTGGTGTCTTTTTTGAGTTATGAAGACCCCTATTAATAGTTGTGGAAGGGAGGAGTTGTGATTAGAACAAACTCTTTCCGACCAATCAAATTAAAGTGTGACATGACTGCATTTGATTGGCCAGAATATGTCGGTTGCACACGTGGCGCAGTTCCATTGGCCATTTAATGTGACTTGGCATGCCTTGTCATTTTGACACGTGGCATGATCACATTGGCTCTTCCATTTGACTTGGTGTGCCACGTCATTTGACACGTGGCACAAAACTAGGCCTCTAGGAAGATGATATTTTGGGCTTAATGAAGTGGACTCATCATTTTAGCTCAATTAAATGAGTTTGCCCAATGGATTAAGACTTATTTATTTAATCCATATATGTTGGACTTAGATAATTAATTCAATTATATTAGTCCATAATATTTATTTGGACCAGTATATCTTGAATTTAAAATATAGTCTAAATTATCTTACGAATTTAACTCTAATAAAATTTATATACCTACAAATACCCCTACTTTAAGTCTTGTCGGAAGCGAAGACAAATACTTGAAGTATCGGTGAAGCATCAAACCTAGGCCTTGAGTTAAGTTAGAACTTCCGAAGGAAATATCCTCCGATTAATTTGAACTTCACAAACTTGGCAACGTGTCTTGGAGACATTAATAGTGTTTCATAGTTGAACAAGAATAAAGCTAAACTGTAATGATGAAGCTTGTATTTATAATCCCATCATATTCATTATTGACGTAAAATTACTGTCCAACATGAATTTGGTTAGCAATTAACATTCTTTGCAAAAGTAAACTTCTTTGCCATTGATAAGGATACCATCGAAGTCCTTCAGATGGCAGCCACACATATACTTGATTTCTTTTCCATATTGGAAACGAATTGGTGTTGACGCCTTACCGGTAAATTCTTCTATCCCACACCGTGAATAATTCTTGTGGACAACCAATATTTTCTACTATATATACCACGATGTTCTTCAATTGTGAACCTCAACTTGCAACATTTACAAGTTGCTTCGAGTCAGCCTTTGACAATTAGAAAATACTAGAGGGTAATTTCTTCTTCTGCGTATTTTTTAGTTTTTTTTTTCCAGTTTTTTTTGTAGGTCAAACGAGAATGATATGTTCTTGTTTAACGAGATGATCCATACATGATGAAGACAATCTTAGGGTGTGAGGGGATGGGTGTTTATCCTTGCCCGAATATCGAAGAGAATACTCCCATGGCTCGACTATCGGAGAGATTACTCTCAATCTGGCTCGACTATCGGAGAGATTACTCTCAATGTGGCCCGACTACCGGAGGATTACTCTCAACGTGGCTCGACTACTGGAGAGATCACTCTCAATGTGGCTCGACTACCGGAGAGATTACTCTCAAAATGACCCGACTATCGGAGGAATTACTCTCAATGTGGCCCGACTATCGGAGATATTACTCTCAAAATGTCCTGACTACGGAGATATTACTCTCAATTTGGCCGGACTACCGGAGAGATTACTCTCAAAATGACCTGACTACCGGAGAGATTACTCTCAATGTGGCTCGACTACCGGAGAGATTACTCTCAAAATGACCCGACTATCGGAGAGGCCAACTTAAGGTGCAAAGGGAATTATATGTCCCACCTTAAGATTGGAAAGTTATTGTTTCCTTTTAAGGACAAACCCACAAAGAGGCCAACTTAAGGTCCAAAGGGACTTATATGTCCACCTTAAGATTGGAAAGTTATAGTTTCCTTTTAAGAACGAACCCACGAAGAGGTCAACTTAAGGTGCAAAGGGACTTATATGTCCACCTTAAGATTGGAAAGTTATAAAGCTTCAACTCGAAGACTTCGTGGACTTGATGACGTAGGCTTGAACACTTGGAAAACTTTCAAGATTTGGTGGACTTTGCAGACTTTAACCTGAAGAATGACAAATTTGAAGATTCGGCAGACTTTGACGTTTCAACCTAAAAAAATTGAGGGCTCAAATACTTCCACTTGAAGACCGATGAGTTTGAGGACCTCAACTTGAAAACTTGGAGATTTCAATATTTCGACTTTAAGACCGATGAATTTGACATCTGAAACTTGAAGACCGACGAGTTTGAAGACTTCAACTTGGAGACTTAGAGGGCTTAAATATTTCAACTTGAAGAGTGGCGAACGTGTAGACTTCAACTTGAAGACCGACGGACTTGGAGACTTCGAGGGCTTAAATATTTCAGCTTCTCTTTTGCTTTACATTGTTCAATTTTTATCTTAGTCACATAATTTTCAGCTTTACGCGTTTGTAACGAAAGATTCGTATCTTGTCGTGGGAGAGTCCAAATAATGAACTGTTTAATTTCTCGAAAATTAGACTTCAATATCTAAAACATTTCCAAATCATAGAATCAAACACCTTCAAAATTGACCCAGATAATATTTTGAAACAAACTTTAGATTCCACCACATTGAAAATTTCAGATTTGCGCAGTCTCACCAAACAAAATCCTATCTTGGTGTAGAAAAGTCAAAATTACGAACCGTTTGATTTTTAAAAAAATTAACTCGAAAATATATAACATATCCAAAATAAAAAATTTAATGCCTTAAGAATAGTTTCAGATAATAGTTCGAAATCAATATTAATTCTGATGCGGCGACGATTTCAAATTTGCACGACGTAACCAAAACTTTTATATCTTGATGTAGAAATGTCGAAATCACGAACCATTTGATATATTGGAAACTTAAATTAAAAATATATAATATATCCAAAATACAAAATTTAATGCCTTAGTCATAGTTTCAGATAATATTTCCAAGTCAATACTAAATTCTAACACACCGACGATTTCAGATTTGCGCGACTTCGCCAAAAGTTTTGTATCTTGAAGTAGGGACGTCAAAATCATGAACCGTTTGATCTATTAGAAACTTAACTTCCCAATCCATAACATATCCAAAATAAAAAAATTTAATGCCTTAAGGATAGTTTCAGATAATATTTCTATTTCGATACTAAATTCTGACACACCGACGATTTCAGATTTGCGCGACTTCGCCAAAAGTTTGTAACTTGCTGTGTAAACCTTGAGATTCTAAGACTTTTTAATTGTCAGAAATTGAAATTCAAGATCTTAATTCTCACCAAACATCTTAGGTTCATATTTCACTGAATTTGAAATGTCGTGAAGGCATACCAAAAAACTTGCAGGTTTGGCGAACATGAAGGCATAGCGAATCCCCGGACTTCAATGCAAATTCTTGGAAACCTCCTAAAAGATATTAATAATTTCATTGAAGACACCAATTTACCATAGCGGCTTGCCCCCCTCCTCCTTAAATCAAATGGGATCCAAAGTTTAACAGAAGAATGGTATCTCAGCTTGATTTTCAAGTGCTGATTGAATGTGTTACATTCCATCGTACTTCATTCGAACAATGATGGGGGATTATGTATCTTTTGAACTTGCTCGACTAAACTCAGAATGAAACTCTAAGATTCCTACGTACCTCGGTGAAGAGGATCAAGTCATACCGTAGTTCAGAATGGGTATTTTTTCTATGTCCTAACTTTTGCCTAGGCCGCCTCTTTCGAGGTTTTCAACCTAGCAGACTTTTTTTTTGTGGGTCATACACAATTTATACTCTTGCGGGCCAGGAGTGTATGAACATGCAGTTTAGGCTCATGCGTCAAGGAGCGTTTCAACTTAAAGGATAATACTTCTTCAAAAACATGCCATTGATAGGACCGATTCTCATGCCATCTGGATCAACCATCTTGTAAGCCCCACTTGAGTAAGCTTCTTGCACGACATATGGCCCATCCCATTTAGAAGTGAACTTCCCTACACGTTTATGAGAAGTAATAATGGGTCTTCTTATGGCAAGGGATTGATCTCCTACTTGAAAGGATCTAGGGCGAACTCTTTTATTGAAGGCGCGAGACAATCGAGCTTGATAACATTCAAGACTTTTTTGAGCTTCCAACCTCTTTTCATCAAGAGCCTCCAACTCTACTAATTGAATAGCCAGTCGTAAAGAAGGTATTTGACGTTCAAGTGGCAAGACGGCTTTGACTCCATAAACGAGTGAATAAGAAGTCGCCTGTGTTGGCGTGCGGTGATTCGTCCTATATGCCCATAGAGCTTCTTACATACGGTCATTCCAATATCGTTTGGATTTGAAGACGACTTTCTTTAGAAAGTTGCATAGAGTTTTGTTGAATGCCTCAGCTAGACCAATGGCGGCAACGTTGTACATCGAAGAGTTACGTTTCTTGAAGCCAAGGAGATCAAAAATCTTGTTCATCAACCTATTATCAAATGGCTTTCCGTTATCCGTTATTATGTAACGAGAATGCCAAAGCGATAGATTATGTTTACTCGGATGAAACTTGCAACATTTTCCTTCTTTACCTCCTTAAGAGAAACAACTTCAGCCCATTTTGAGAAATAGTCAGTTGCAGCCAAGATGTATAGGTGCCCACCAGAGGACTTTGGCAGTGGTTGGTGCTGTGAGGGACAAGGGTAGCAAACCTTTATTTCCGGTGCACAAACCTCCCTCACAAAGGAAAGCGGGAAAGTCATCTTTGCAAACAAAGACCTTCTTTTTATACTATGGCATCTTGTCCAAAGAGAGCAAGGCTTGAACGTCTACCTCTCAAATTAAAATCATAAATAAAAAAGTTTAGACTCCCACCAAGTCCAACAACATCCAATCCCCAAGCGTCAAACGACCAGGATGCAACAGTCGGGTGCAACACTTCAGGAGGTTGATGAATAAAATTTTCATGGAATTGACAAGCTTTGCATCTTCGAGTATAGTCCAAGCAATCTTTTACCATCATCGGCCAATAATATCTCATCCTTTTTATATCGAAGTGGAGCTTTGGTCCAGACTGGTGTGACCCACATACCCCAGAATGTGCCTCTTGCAAAGCTTGGAGTGCTTCTTATTCCTCTAAGCATCTCAAGAGTACTCCCTCAAAAGACCTTTTGTATAAAGTATTTTTTTAGTAACGGAAGCGAGGTGCACGATGAACGATTTCAGTCCTTCTCCTCGGATTTCCTAGAAGTATCACATAACATAAGTAGTCGCTAATGGGTTGTCGTCATTCTTCTTTATAAACTTCATAAATAGCAACAAGATGCTTGAGTTCATTTTCTTCACCTTCAGCCTCATTTGGCGGCGATACTACCCATTTTTGGTAGACAGTAACTTGCGCTTGATCAGGCAGGGTTAATGATGAAGCTAGGGCAGCTAAAGAATCAGCCTTCTTATTTTCTTTCCTTGGCACATGCTTAATAGTCACATCACCGATCCACCCAGTTAACTTTTTAACGTAATCATGATATGGGCGTAGTTCAGGCTTCTTGACCTCGTAACTACCTAGAAGCTGATTGACCACTAACTGAGAGTCACCAAAGACTTGCAATTGCAACCGCTTCATTTCGACAGCCATTTCAAGTCCAAGTATTACTGCTTGATACTCAACAACGTTGTTAGAGGAGAGTTGCGTCAACGTAAAAGAGTAGGGAAGAACTTCACCTTGAGAAGTGACAAATTCTACACCAGCACCTCCGCGATGTGCAACACCATCAAAGTACATCTTCCATGAAGTTTGAACTTCAATGACCATTGTGTCCTCATCAGGTAGTTCGTTAGTTAGCCCCAATCATCAGGTATAGGGTGATCTGCCACAAAGTCTTCCAATGCTTGTCCTTTTACAACCTTTTGAGGGATGTAAAAATTTCGAATTGTTGAAATTGGAGGTATCATCTTGCTAGTCGATCACTAAGAACAGATTTTGACATCACGAACTTGATGGGATTTGCTTTAGAAACAAGATGAACAACATGATCTTGAAAGTAGTGCTTCAACTTTTCAATTGAGAAGACTAGCGCCAAACACAACTTTTCAATTGGCGAATAATTCAACTCGTTTGGTGTCATCATTCTTCTATAGTAGTAAAGAGAGTTTTCTTCCCCCTCACTATTTTCTTGGGCCAACAGTGCTCCAACGGACCTTTCTTGCGCCACAATGTATAGTATCAACGGCTTTCCAAGTATAGGAGCTACTAAAACTAGAGGCTTCATAAAGTAAGTTTTGATACTTTCAAAGGCATTGCTACAAGCTTGGTCCCACTTGAAAGGAACGCCTTTGTTCATGAGGCGACCAAATGGTTGGCACCTTCCAGCTAGGTTCGAGATGAATATTCTAAGGTATGTTAGCTTTCTTTACATACTTTTCAATTCATGAATATCCCAAGGCTCAGGCATTTTCAAAATGGCATCCACTTTGGCTTGATCAATTTCGATCCCTCAACGTTGGACAATGAAACCAAGGAACTTTCCATAAGGAAATCCAAAGGCACATTTCAATGGATTCATCCTAAGTTGGTACCTCCGGTGCAAATCAAATACCATTCTAAAGTCTTTCAATTGGTTTCCCTTTTTCTTGATTTTACCACAAAGTCGTCAACATAGAATTCAACATTCTTGTGGAGAAGATCATCGAAAATATTCTGCATAGCCCTTTGGTAAGTAGCACTAGTATTCTTCAAGCCACAAGGCATTACCTTGTAGCAATAAAAACCCTTTGGGGGTACGGAATGCAGTAAGCTATTAATCTTTTGATGCCATGCGAATTTCGTTATAGCCCGACGAACCGTCCATGAAATACACTGCCTCGTAACCAGTAGTAGCATCAATCATCAGCTCTAGAATAGGAAGCGAGAATTCATCTTTGGGACACGCATTGTTGAGATCCCTGAAGTCAACACATACTCGAATCTGGTCATTCTTCTTCCTTACATGGACAATACTTGAAACCCATGTTGGGTATTTAACTTCCCGAATAAATCCAGCTTCAATGGGTTTATTAACTTTTGTTTCAATCAGGGGAACGAAGTCCGGACTAAAGCACATTTGGGCTTTTTTAACAGGGCGAGCACCATTCTTGACGGCAATGTGATGGACTGCTACTTTCGGGTCCAAGCCAGGCATCTTTCTGTAGCTCCAAGAAAAGACATCCTTGAACTCCTTGAGTAAATCAATATAACTGCTTTCTTCATCAACTTCTAATAAAGCACTTAGGTAGGTGGGTCTTGGTTCTTCATTGGTGCCAAGGTTAACTTTTTTTAAGGCATCAACTGTAGTCTTCACTCCTTCTTCAAATTCAGGTGGAGCATATTCCGTATCTTCATCTTCTTGAGATCCCCCATCGTTGAAGGATATGTGATAACACGGTGAAACATCGTCCAATTTTTTTATCCTCCATTAGAGATAAAACACCATGCTCGCCTTGTGCAGTAACATGATACAAGGAACCCACACTTTCTTCGTCTTCATTACGGTTTTTAGTGTAGACCACAGTGTATGGCTTCACCTTCAGTACTTTATCACATGTAACCTTGAATTTTGTTTGGCGCTTCATTCTAGAAGGAACCAAACTTTGGAAATCTTTAGAGATCTTCTGAATTTTGGGCGAAGCGAGTGTTCTTGTATTTCGATAATTTCTCTGGAACTTATTCCACTTCTTTAATGGATCCAATCTCTCAAATATGGAAGTTCTCACAGTTTATTTTCCAAGTCGATCAAAGACAGAAGTCCTGTTAGAAGAGGCGGATTCGTCTTCTACTGTGATATAATTACTACTCGCCCTTCTTATGGAGATGCGCACTGGTGACGGTTGCTTGTATCCCAAACCTTCACGTGGTTTCCTTGTTGCATCTTCTGATGGGAGCTTCCCAAACCTTCACGTGGTTGCCTCATTGCAGCTTTAAGCGTTAGGATCAAAACCTTCATCTGTTCGCTTTGTAGGGAGTGCCACATTCTGAAAACGATTTTGGGCTACAAACTCTGCAAGAGGCTTTGAGGACAACTTTACTGCCTCAATTCGTTTTATCGGAAAAGTTAACTCCTTTAGAGTGTTTGTTTGGAGATTAGATGATTCACCCTCATCTTTCTTCCTTTTAGGGACATATTGGAGCGCAGGACTTACTTTCTTGCGATAAGATGCAATATCCCCTCTATGAGATTTATTCGCGTTGGGTTGTACCTTTTCAGTAACAGCTTTGGCTTTACCAATAGTCACCTCAGTTCTTTTAGTTATGGGCTCTTCATTCTTTCTTTTCATGCCATCATCAACTTTTAGCTCCTTCACAATGCGGTTCTTCAAGTAGAACTTTGCATCGGCGAAGTGTGACTCTGCCTTGGTGAATGGCTCATCATCATCAACTATCATCTTCTCGACTTCGCCCTCGTAGTATTTCAAACATTGATGGTAGGTATATGGAACCACTTTATTCTCATGTATCCAAGGCCTTCCAAGCAGGACGTTGTGTGAAGTCTTTGCATCAATTATATGCAGCCATGCACTTGATTGCATATCTTCAATGGTGATTCCCAGCCTGATCACGCCTATGGATATTTCCACCCCTTTGTTGAATCCTTCGATCATCACACAACTTTCTGAGAACTCATTCATGGGAATACCAAGTTCTTTCCCAGTGCGAATTGGCAAAATGTTCACTGAGGATCCTCCATCAACCAAATTTGATTTACCCTTTCATCACGTATATAGCAACCAGGTAAAATGGGGGATTATGAAGAGCGTCACCTAGCAGAAGATTGTCATTTGTGAACATGACTTTTTCCTCACAAGCATTAACTTATTGAGGAGTGGACTCGATAAGCTTTTCTGAAGATGGTGTCAATGGTAGGTCATCACTCTTTTCTTTCCTTTCGTCAGTATGGCAACATGAGGCATCAATACCCCCATGGGAAATCTTCGTGCGGAACCAACTCGGTAAAAACTCCTCCAAGGTCAATGGATGTCGTGGCTTTTGAGGATGGTGCACCTCCACTTTTGCTTTCTTTAAGTGCTTAACTGGATTCCATCTCCTTGGTCTTTTCACCACCATTTTTCTTGTTGGTTGTTCTACTGATTTTTTTTTGGGCTCCTTTTGTGGCACCTACGACGAGTCACCAACGTCCAACCTTCATCATCTTCAGGTTGATCGTCTTCAACTTTCTTGTTCTCCAGTAATTCTTCATCTTTACTTTCTTTAAAATTTCATAATTCGTCTGGACTGAATGAGCCAAATGTGATAGAGACTTGGTTTGCGCTTGCTTTCTCATCTTCAAGCACAATCTTCATTTCACGAGCCAAGTCCATAACTTTGTCCTTGAAAACAAAGCACTTCTCCAGAGAGTGGCTCACAAGTTGATGATATTTGCAGTAATTTGGTTCATCAATTTTCGCAGCTTTATTTGGCCGCTTCATATCCGGAACTTCAATGAGATTTAACTCGAGGAGTTCTTCAAAAATGGCTGGCACATCAGAATCCAGAAATGGGTACTCTTTCTCTTGCATTTCTTTTAGAGTTAACTTTCCACTTGGCTTATCTTGAAACGAAGTGGATTTCATACTCTGCTTTTTTCTCACCTTCATTTTGAACTTCATAGGTGATGTGTTGACATTCATAGCTTCTTTGTTTTCAGATCTTGGTAAGAACTTGCTCAATTTTTTGACTTCTTGCTTGTCGTTCCCTTTGCGAGGTTCATAGATGGGCAGCCTTTCATTTCCAGCGAAGTCCATGCTCAATTCCATGTCATGGGCACGAGTTGCAAGTTCTTCAAATGTGCTAGGCTTGATACCTTGCAAGATGAAGCGCAATACTGTCACGACCCCAAATCCTAACCGGTCGTGATGGCGCCTATCGTGGAACTAGGCTAGCCGACTACCGCGTGTTCACATTTCCTTTTGAAAATCCCATTTAAGTTTCAAGCAATTCATAACAATATACAGAAAGTTCTTAATATAATACGCAAATTTTATATACAGTATTGCCATCCCCAAAACCCGGAGCCAACATGTCATGAGCATCTAGTGTAATAATCCAAAATAAAGTATTATGATACAAAACTCTGAATCAAAGCTAATGCAAAAGGACGGGAAAGCAGAGATGCTGCGAACGCTGAACAACTACCTCTATATCCCCATGATCCGGGTCTGCTGCGATACATATATATAAAAGCTAACGCTCGATATCTGCTCCTAAATCTGCACACAGAGGTGCAGGGAGTAATGTAAGTACGCCAACTCAGTAATAATGGAAATAAATCAAGTCTAAGTAGCAAGGAATCACATAAATATCAATGTCAACAAGTCATGATATACACATGCTTACTTTCCAATAGTACACATGGATATACGAAATTGTCATGCCTTAGAAATCAATCTTCACAAAAGTCCTTAAAACAATGCACATTTTTAACAACTTTAAAACAAGGGTGTGGTATGCAATGAATGTAGTAAAATCATAAGTAGCCCCTCCGGCAAAAACATGTTTCATAATCAGCCCCTCGGGCATGTCTCACAATCCCTCAGCACCTCACAATCACTCAGCACCTCACAGCCACTCATGCCTCCCAATCACTCAATCACTCGCACTCGGTGCGCTCACTAGGGGTGTGTGCAGACTCCGGAGGGACTCCTTCACCCCAAGCGCTAATATCACTCAGAACCTCACCATCACTCTTGGCCCTCGGCCACACTCGGTGGAACCACTCGAAAAGCCCCTCGGGCGAAGTAATAGAACGGGGTACTCGACCCGAAAACATCATTTTAATGCTCATGTAGTGTAAATCAGGCTGAGTTTCAAATAAAACAGTATGCACAATGATGCTGAGTAAAATCATCAACAGGTAGTGAGGAAAACAGTAGTAAAACGCCCTCAAAGGGGTCTAAACAGATCGGCACGAGGCCCCAACCACGACTTACATCCCAAATATTTCACAAATCTTTAGAACATAATTTAACATAAGATTTTGAGTAAATATGCAACTCATTAGTTGCCGCGGAGAGGACCTAGTCCAATCCAAAAATCAGTACGCGCCACATATATCCAACATGTGAGCCATTCCAAATTCAGTGAGAAAATATGTAGTCCGGGCTTCCATACCCTCAGGACATTATTTAAGACCATTACTTACCTCTACCGGGCCGTGACACTAGTCCGCTATGCCTTTGCCCCTCAAACTAGCTCCCGATTGCTCCGAATCTAGCCAAAACCAGTTCAACATCATGTCACACCCCCAAACCTGGGGAGGCGTGGCTGGCACCCGGTGCCGCATTGGCCCGAGCGAACCACTCTGTACTCATTTATTTTCTTTGTGACTATTATGGGCCAACATGGCCAGAACTCGTAATGTACAACTTGTAAGTGGGCAACACTGTATCAATAAACTATCGTTCTTAAACCATCAATATATATGGGCCGTCAAGGCCTCTGAGATACTGTCCAAACTGAAACTCTGTCTACAAAGCCTCTAAGATTATTTAACCACAAACGGGACAGGGTACCGGCCTACCCATAAGTCTGTAGTAAAACTCTGACACGATGACTCATAGACTTGGTTGCACTCCGAATGAGGTGGAGTCTTACCGATCCTTCGCTGAATGCCAATCTCGTCTACTATGAGGGCTCATCAAACTGATTATCTATACATGCAGGCATGAATGCAGCGTCCCCAACAAAAGGACGTCAGTACGAATAATGTACTGAGTATGTAAAGCAGAACTGAAATGTAATAATAAGTCAACATTAATTAAGGACATGGAAAAAAATATGGAGTAAATGACTCAACCTGTAAGTCTGAGTAACTTTGTAAATCATAAATCACTTTTAGCAGCATGCATATGCGTATGAATGTCATGTCGTGCATAGGTACATGTTTCATAACATCATCAGCCTCTAAGGGCATCCAATCATATCATATCGGCCACTGTGGAATAAATCATGATCGTATACCAGCTGATCAGGTGGTGGTGCGTATATAACACCCTAATATTTCCCATATCCCATATACATATATATACATACATATATACGCGTATATAACGCCGTTGGAATATACATACATATATACGCGTATATAACGCTGTTGAACCATATTTCAGCCACTGTGGGCAACATCATCATCATATACCAGCTGATCAGGTGGTGGTGCGTATATAACGCTGTAACCTTTTTGTCACGCCCCGAAATCCCACCGTCGGGATGTGATGGCATCTAACGTTGAACCCGCTAGACAAGCCAACATGTGTAGCTAAACTAGCATCATAACCTCATTTTACTAGAATAAACTAAATCAGTTCACAAATTAAACAGCGGAAATAAATACGGTTTTAAGCTAAGTAAATACAATTACAATAAATCGACGCAAAATTTCCCAAAACCTGGTGTCACTAACTCACGAACTGTCTAAGAGTGGTAAATACAATTCTGAAAGGAAATACATGTCTGCCTCTGAAACTAAAGGAAAAACAAGACAGAATCGAAGACAAAGGGATGGAAGAGACACCAAGGCCCACGAACGCCAGCGGGTATACCTCGAGGCCTCTATAATGAGCTGGAAGACACTCCAACTAATGATGTCCTCTGGGTCAGGCTGCGTAATCTGCACAACATAAAGAAGTGCAGGTGTAGCATCAGTACAACCGACCTCATGTACTGAGTAAGTGCCTAGCCTAACCTCGGCGAAGTAGTGACGAGGCTAGAACCAGACTACCCAATAAACCTGTGCAGTTTAAATAATTTATAATAGAAATAACGACAGGAAGTAAACAGTTAAGTACAATTACGGGAAGAACATGCCAGGGTACAAAAGGGGAAGAACACTTATTTAAGTAATAGAACAAGGTAACCGACTAGTATCAGAATAACAACAGGGAATAAGAAAGTGCACGACATCACCCTTCGTGCTTTACTCTCATACTCACCAAAACAAGTGCATGGCATTACCCTTCGTGCTTTACTCTCATTCTCACTAAGACAGGTGCACAACATCACCCTTCGTTCTTTTACCTCACTATATCGGCACGACATTAACCTTCGTGCTTTTAATATGAATCATGGCACGACATTAACCTTCGTGCTTTTAATAGGGATCATGGCACGACATCACCCTTCGTTCTTTACACTCTTCCTTACAATAGAAAACAGTGCACGACATCACCCTTCGTGCTTTAACACTCTTCCTCACCCAAACAGAAATCACAAACAAGGGCAAGGGAGTAAACATAATAGGAATAGGAATCCCGGCAAGGGAACAATAATTCAAAAATTAAATCCCGACAAGGGAACAACCAATTAAACAGTTAAATCCTGGCAAGGGAACAATAATTGAACAATTAAATCCCGGCGAGGGAACAATCACTTAAACAATTAAATCCCGGCGAGGGAACAATCACTTAAACAATTAAATCCCGGCAAGGGTATATTTTAGTAACTCTTTCTTTTTCTTTCACTTCCATTTCATAATTTACTCTATCACTTGAGCCAATGCTCCAAAGGAGGTAATATCTCACATTTCTTCATTATTCGTTACACAATTTGAGCCAATGCTCCAACAGAGTTTATAGAATACAATTCCCTTCACATATTCTTCACAACATAAAGAAATCATCAACTTAGCATGGAAATTACCACAAAATCAGTATATTCACAATATAAGGACTCACGGTCATGCTAGACACCAATGTATAGATACTCGTCACCATGCCTATACATCGTATTTGATAATAGCAAGTAGCAAATTATACTCAACTCCTATTCCCTCAAGCTAAGGTTAGACCGAACACTTACCTCGGATCCAAAGTATGGCAATCAACCCTCTAACACCGCCTTTCCTTTAGAATTCGACTCCGGAATGGTATTATCTAGGCATAATCAACTCAAGTATATCAATAAGGATTCAAGGATTCAATTACATGTCCTAATTATCCATTTCCAAGCATTCTTTCAAATTTATCAAAATTCGACCCCGGACCCGCTCGCTCGGATTCTTGCAATTCTCGAAGGGAATACTCACCCAAAGCCTAAGGATCATAAATATATGATTTTTACTTGATTTCATGGCCAATTCGTAGAAAATTTCTCAATGATCACAAGTTCTAGGTTACTACCCAATTCCTTGAATTTTTGCACTAATTTGTGTAGTTAATTAGGCTAAGATACATGCATGAAACAAATTAATGGGCGGAATTTACTTACCTCACAAGACCTGGTCGAAAGCTCTTAAAAATGGTAGAATTCCCCTAAGGAAGAAGGTGAGAAATGAGGAAAATGGGTTTAAAACCCGTACTTAAACTCACTGCCTGAACAGTGATCGCACCTGCGATAGTTGGGACCGCACCTGCGGTCTCGCGCTTGCGAGGAGGACCTCGCGCCTGCGGAATTAGGCTGGGGGGTATGGGATCGCACCTGCGATGAAATGCTCCGCACCTGCGAAGGCTGGCCAGCCATTGGTGGTCGCACCTACGATGCCTGGGACCGCTCTTGCGGTCTCGCACCTGCGACGCTGGGCAACCGCACCTGCGGTCACACCAGAGCAGGTGCACCAGTAGCTGAGTTTGCTTGTTTTTAGCCCCGTTAGGTGCCCGAAAGGCACCTGGTTTCCTGGGCCCACCCGAGCCCTAATCCAAATATACCAACGAGTCTCAAATCATAATACGGACTCGCTCGAGCTGTCGAAACACTCAAAACAACGCTAAAACTCGAAATCACACCCCCAAACCTCAAGAACCAAACTTAGGGATTTTAAGTTTTCTAACTTCGCTAACAACGTGCCGAACTGACCTATACATCTCGGAACGGTACCAAATTTCACAGATCACTCACACAACCTCCTACGAACTTGCCCGTGTGATCAAATCGCCAAAACAACATCATACACATCGAATTAGGCCTCAAAATCCATGAATCCTATCAAATTTCATAAAATTTCAAGTTTTCCATTTTTAAGTCCGAAAGACATCAAACAAAATCCGATTTCAACCAAACTTTACAGAAAGTGCTTAAACCATATATAAGACCATTATCGGGTGCCGGAACAAAAATATTGGCCCGATACCATTACTTTCTAATAAGATTTCATTTTCAATTTCCTTAAATATTTTCAGAAAACAATTTTACTCAAAAATTCATTTCTCGGGCTTAGGACCTCGGAATTCGATTCCAGGCATACGCCCAAGTCCCATATTTTCCTATGGACCCTCCGGGACCGTCAAATCACGGGTCCGGGTCCGTTTATCTAAAATGTTGACCAAAGCCAAATTTATTCATTTTATTATCAAATCTTAGCATTTTTCACAGAATTACATATTTAAGCTGTCCGGCTACGCGCCCGGACTGCGCAGGTAAATCAAGGCAAATACAAATAAGGTTTTCAAGGCCTCGGAAGTACGGGATGGGTAATAACGTAGGTGATAGCCCTTTGGGTCGTCACACTTTTCCCCTATCCCATATACATATATTTACATATATACGCGTATATAACGCCATTTGGTCATGTGTCAATGTGCATATGTAAATGCATGAAATGCATATGAAATACGTCAATAAAATCTCTCGGTACGTCATAAGGCCATTACGCCTCTGATTAATATTATGAAATAAACTTTACCAACATACGTATTTTCGAGACTCATGAACAGAAGATAATAATAATTCTCATAGGGAATCAAGGATATAGACACCCCTATTATTTCTACGAATAGAATCATTTCTTTTTCTCTCGGCACTTTAAAATATTCATTGCATAAATAAATGAAATGATAACACGTATAATTAACTAGCTGAAGGATAGTAATAATGATAACAGAACTGATTAGTCACTCAACTTACGTTAAGAAACTCAAAAGTCATCTTTTGTAACTTTTGACATTTTTGTATTCAAAAATTCTTTAATGATTAATTTAGTATAGTATTAGTATGTGAGATTGAACCTTATTTCTTCCTCCAAGCACACGGCAGCCTCCAACTTTCCCACTCTCTATTTGTTCTTCTTTTCCCATTTAGATATGGAGTTCATGAATGAAAAGTTTACAAAGTTTATCCTTGGTAAGGATAAATTTGGTGGAGGAAAGTTCTAGGTTGTCAAGTATAATCATGAACCTAGTAAGTAATTTAACTTGATGCCTCGGTGACACCTTAGCCTCCATATTCCTTTGATGATTTTAAGTAAAATATTCAGGAGAATAACCACAAACATTCTAACAACTACTTGTGAGTTTTACAAAAGCTGGATTACGATTTCGAGAAGAATTTCTTTAAATTCCTGTGCATACCTCTAAGTGAAAGTCAGCATTCTTTTAGGAACTTTATATTTATTTATTTTTTTAATTTAATTTTTATTTATAATTCAAAAATATATTTTTAAATTTATATTCGTTAAAGAATACGACCTTAGGTGAAAATTATTATTCCGGCAACAATCAGGAGTTGAACCTGCACTAAAGTTTTTGGCTCAACTCCTATCCAAGATAAAAAGAGTCTATTAAGTCTAAAAGTATGGTCACTAACAGCTGGGCATCACACATAAAAAGCTTGGGAGTCATATGCAGATGAAACGTGGACTTTTCATCTTTTATAACTGATGAGTCATGTTCTTTGCATGGAAAGAATTCTATGTTTCCTAGGTGTAGAATTGCTGCCACGCAATTTTCTTGTGGGGGTTAATCTTATCCCCTAACTTATTAATTAAATAGGTAATGTTTCATTATCCGATAATTAATTAATTACCTTCATAATTAAAAATTGTTTCAATTTACTTAAAATTATACTTTTTTTAATATATTTTATTTATCCTACTATCATGTTCATGTGGTACCATACAAAATAAATACATACACTATTATTTTATTAAAATATCCATATAACAATATATATATTTTCTAAACTTATAATTTTCTTAATCTCAAACAAAAAGTAAAAAAATTCGTACTCTTAATTCTTAAAATGGTAAAAAGATAACCTTCTTTTCTTGTGAGAAAATAATTTCTATCTTTACAATAAAGAAAATTTCCTTTATAAACTTTCTCATATTATGTGTATAATTTAAAACATATTCGAAAGTAGTAATATTAATAATTATATAAAATCATATTTTTCAATTTTTTTTACAAAAATATTCCACTCAATATACCATACACTGGCTGCTTCAGGGGAAATTTTTTATTTTAATATATTCACAAACTTAAAAACATGTCAATGTTGAAAAAAAGATGAACTTATAACTTTAGGCTTCAGTATCTTCAGCCATGAACAATAGGAAACGTATATTCATAATATTAAACGATGACAAAGATATTGTAGTTCAATGAAATGTTTGTCTATACCCAATAATACAAAAAGGGATAATATTTATTATTAACATATCACACTCCTAACAAGTGAGACTTTCTAAGAGTAAATCTATCATTTTAAAAAAAATCAAACAAGAAAATGAAGTCAAGCTTCTCAGGCATTGCTTTAAAATCTCTAGTCTGTCAACCCAACTTGTAACTAATGCTTCTTATTCAATTATAATCTCAAAACACTTAACATTGACTTCATATGGGAACTTAAAACTTTTATATTAACTACTTTAAAAACACATCAACGTTAAAAAAAATACATATAATAAATCCAGTGTTAAGAAATTTGGTGCTCAAACTCACGGATGTAACACATCATTAATATATACTCAAGGAACACAACCCAATAGAAAATTATCAATTAAATCAAAAATCTCGAAATTCGGCCAAACCCGAGCCCCGGGCCCACATCTCAGAATTCAATAATTTTTACATTCTTAGAATCCTCGTCCTCCCACGATTCTATGCATACCAAGAACACGAAAATCGGACCGCAATTGCGCACTCAAATCCTCAAAACAAAAATAAATTTTCCATGCACCCTTCTTCCCCAACTTTGGCTAAATTTCTAGAATTTTTGTGGTTTAATCACTTGAGAATTGACATTGAAGAGTGTTAAGAAGTTGAAATTCTTACCTCTAGATGATTTCCCTTGATTCCCCTTTAATTCTCTTTTAAAAGCTCTCAAGTACGCATGCAACAATGGAGAAAATAACAACCAAATTTGCACTTCCGGCCTTTTAAACATTCTGCTCAGCGAAAATAATTCCTTCACTGCGATCGCAAACTTTGGCACGCGATCGCGAAGAACAAACTTGCTACCCCACCAATTTACCTTACGCGATCGCAGACAACCTCACGCGATCGCGATTAATCAAGACTTAAACCCACGCAATCGCAAACCCTTCCACGCGATCGCGAAGAACAAAGCTCAACTCACCCACGCGCCCCCTTAACTCTACGCAATCACAAACAAGACCACGCGATCCACTGACCAAACACACATAGTCACGCAATCGCAAACTATTCCACGCGATCGCAATTAACAAAAATCCTGCCACACCAATTAATCCTACGCGATCGCAAACATCCTCACGCGATCGCGTAGAAGGAAACCAGAACCTTACACCAGTAGCAATTTGCCCAGAATTCAAGCCACAAGTTGGTCCGTTAACCATCCGAAACACACTCGAGGCCCTCGGGGCCTCAACCAAACATACTAACATATCCCATAACATCATTCAAACTTAGTTGAGCCTTCGAAACACCAAAAACAACACGAGAACACCAAATTTACATCAAATTCAAGCCTAAGAACTTTGAAACTTCCAAATTTTGGCCAACTACGTCGAAACCAACCAAAACACCTCCGATTAACCTGAAATT
Organism: Nicotiana paniculata; assembly: GCA_005239505.1. NCBI lineage: Eukaryota > Viridiplantae > Streptophyta > Magnoliopsida > Solanales > Solanaceae > Nicotiana > Nicotiana paniculata. The sequence goes on along the minus strand of ML362867.1, from coordinate 26,666 downwards.
TTGCAGACATATCCAAAATGACATTACAAAATTGTTCCAACTTTCAGAATTCCACTCCGACCCCGATAGCCTATTTTTTACTGCCAACCGGAAATCATCAAAAACTAACTTTCGCCAATTCAAGCCTAATTCTACACCGGACATCACAAAAATATTCTGAACACACTCCTAAGTCCCAAATCACCTAACGAAGCTATTCGAGCCATAAAATCCACATTCCGAGGTTGTTTACCAACAAGTCAACTCTCAGTTGACTTTCTCAACTATTAGGCTACTTTAAAAGGCTAAATGCCTAAACTCTCATTATAACCACTCCGGACCTAAACCAACTGATCCAATACATCAAAAACAAGATAGAAATACATAACAAATGCAGAAATTGGGGAAATGGGGGTGAATCTCACAGAACAACCGGTTGGGTCGTTACATCCTCCCCCTCTTAAACAAACGTTCGTCCTCGAATGAGTTTAGAAACATACCTGGAGCCTCGAATAAGTGAGGATATCTGCCCCACATCTCCTGCTCGGTCTCCCAGGTGGCATTTTCCACCGGCTGCCCTCTCCACTAAACTTTCACTGAAGCTATATCCTTAAACCTCAGCTTCCTGACCTGACGACCCAAAATAGCCACTAGCTCTACCACATATGACATATCACCCTCGAGCTGAACCGTGCTGAAGTCCAAAACATTGGAAGGGTCACCAACACACTTCCGGAGCATCGAAACATGGAATATTGGATGACTACTCGATAAACTGGGAGGCATAGCAAGCCTATAAGCCACCTCCCCAATCCTCTGAAGTACCTCAAATGGTCCAATGAACCTGGGACTCAACTTTCCTCTCTTCCCGAATCTCATAACACCCTTCATGGGTGATACCTTCAGCAACACCTTATCCCTAACCATGAAAGACAAATCTCGGACCTACTGGTCCGCATAACTCTTCTGCCTAGACTGCGCCGGGCGAAGCCGCTCCTGAATCAACTTTGCCTTACTCAAAGCATCCTGAACCAAGTCTATGCCCAATAGCCTAGCCTCTCCTGGCTTAAACCAACCAACCAGAGATATACACCTCCTACCATACAAGGCCTCATATGGAGCCATCTGAATACTCGACTGATAGCTGTTATTATATGCAAACTCCGCTAGTGTCAGAAACTGATCCCATGAACCACCAAAATCAATCACACACGCACGCAACATATCCTCCAAAATCTGAATGGTGCGCTCCGACTGCCCATCGGTCTGAGGATGAAACGCTGTGCTCAACTCAACCTGAGTACCCAACTCCCTCTGCACGACTCTCTTAAACTAGGACATGAACTGAGTGCCTCTGTCGGAAATGATGGAAACTGGAACCCTATGCAAACAGACAATCTCCCTGATATAAATCTCAGCTAACCTCTCCGATGAATATGTATTACCAACAGGAATGAAGTGCGCGGACTTGGTCAGCTGATCTACAATAACCCATATAGTATCAAACCTCCTCGAAGTCCATGGGAGTCCAACTAGGAAGTCCATGGTGATCCGCTCCCACTTCCATTCCGGAATATCAAACCTCTGAAGCAATCCACCAGGTCTCTGGTGCTCATACTTGACCTGCTGACAGTTGAGACACTGAGCCACAAACTCCACAACATCCCTATTCATTCTCCTCCACCAATAATGCTACCTCAAATCCTGATACATCTTTGCGGCGCCCGGATGGATGGAATACCGCGAACTTTGAGCCTCTGCTAGAATCAAATCTCGAAGTCCATCTACATTGGGCACACAAATCTGACCCTTCATTCTCATGACCCCATCATCACCAATAACAACATCCCTAGCATCACCGCGACGTACCCTGTCCTAAGAACAAGCAAATGTGGATCATCATACTGCCGTGCTCTAATTTGATCGTAAAGAGAAGACCTGGAGGCTACACAAGCCAACACCCGCGAGGGTTCTGATAGATCCAATCTCACCAAATGACCTAATAAGGCCTGAACATCAAGAGCTAATGGTTGCTCTGCTACTGGAAGGTAAGCTAAACTCCCTAAAATCTCCGCTCTGCGACTCAAGGCATCGGCCACTACATTGGCCTTTTCCGGATGATATAAGATAGTGAGGTCATAATCCTTGAGGAGCTCTAACCATCTCCTCTCAAGCAAATTCAAGTCCTTCTGCCTCAGCAGATACTGCAAACTGCGATGATCAGTGAAAATCTCACACTGCACTCTATACAGATAATGCCGCCAAATCTTCAAGGCATGAACAATGACAGCTAACTCAAGATCGTGCACTGGATAATTCTTCTCGTGCACCTTCAACTATCTGGATGCGTAGGCAATCACCCTACCATCCTGCATTAATACCGCTCCCAATCCAACTCTGGAAGCATCACAATAAACTGTGTAAGAACCCGAACCAGCAGGCAAAACTAGTACTGGAGCTGTAGTCAATGCTGACTAGAGAACCCTTCTGGGCTAATCTGTTCAAAGGCGAAGCAATCGAAGAGAATCCCTCCACAAAGCGACGGTAATATCCCGACAAACCAAGGAAACTCCTAATCTCTGTAGTTGAGGACAGTCTGGGCAAACTCCGCACCACCTTTATCTTCTTTGGATCAACCTGAATCCCCTCACTAGACACCATGTGCCCCAAGAAAGCTACCGATCCTAGCCAAAACTCAGACTTGGAGAATTTCGCATAAAGCTTCTCCTTCCTCAATCTCTGTAACACAACTCTCAAATGCTGAGCATGCTCTTCCTGGCTACGAGAATAAACCAGGATGTCATCAATGAACACAATGACGAAGGAATCAAGATAATGCTGAAAAACGCTGTTCATCAATTGCGTGAACGCAACTGGGGCATTGGTCAGCCCAAACGACATAACCAAGAACTCATAATGACCATACCTAGTCCTGAAAGTAGTCTTCGGGATATCAGAATCCCGAATCCTCAACTGATGGTACCCAGATCTCAAATCAATCTTGGAAAACAATCTGGCTCCCTGAAGTTGGTCAAATAAATCATCAATACGGGGCAAGGGATACCGGTTCTTCACGTAACCCTATTCAACTGCCGATAATCAATACACATACACATGGACCCATCCTTTTTCTTAATGAACAACACCGGTGCACCCCAAGGTGACACACTAGGCCGAATGAAACCCTTATCTAGAAGCTCCTGAAGCTGCTCCTTCAATTCCTTTAGCTCTGCTGGTGCCATACGATATGGTGGAATAGAAATAGGCTGAGTTCCTGGCACCTGGTCAATACCAAAATCAATATCCCTATCAGGTGTCATGCCTGGCAGGTCTGCATGAAACACATCCGGAAAGTCACGGACCACAGGAACTGAATCAATAGCGGGAGTCTCACCATCAACATCCCTCACAAAGGACAAATAAGATAAACACCCTTTCTCAACCATGCGCTGAGCCTTCAAGTAAGAAATCACCCTGCTAGGCATATACTCGAAAGAACCTCTCCACTCAACCCTCGGACACCCTAGCATACCTAAGGTCACGGTCTTAGTGTGACAATCAAGAACAACATGGCACGGAGATAACTAATCTATGCCCAATATCACGTCAAAATAGACCATGTTGAGTAACAGTAAGTCCACTCGGGTCTCCAAACTCCCAATAGATATAACACACGACCAATACACACGGTCCACAACAACAGTATCGCCCACCGAAGTTGACACACGAACAGAGGTGACTAGAGACTCACGGGGCATATCCAGAAAACCGGCAAAATATGAAGAAACATAGGAATATGTAGAACTAGGGTCAAATAAATCCAAGGCATCACGGCAGCAGACTGAAACAATACCTGCAATCAAGGCATCTGAGGCCATAGCATCTGGCCTGGCTGGAAATACATACATGCGAGCCTGACCTCCCCCTGCTCAACCTCCCCCTCTAGGGTGGCCTCTGGCTGACTGACCACCACCCCTGGCTGTCTGGGTAGGTGGTGAAGTGACTGGAGCTTAAGTCGAAGGCTGGCCCCTCTGTTGAGAAGATCCACCGGAACGACGGGGACACTGCCTCTACCCGTGCCCGAACTCTCCGCACTCAAAACAACTACCAGGAGTTGGAGGCGGGGACTGATAGAAACCCCTAGCACCTGCAGGGCCACTAGAAGACTCCTGAATAGATGAACCCTGAACTGGAGGTGCTCGAGCTGCACTCTGAGCTGGGAGGGAACCAAATGAAGTACGACCTTACTGAGAACCACGGGGACCCTGCCCCGAAGAAGCACCACTATAAGCTGAGCGGCCTGACAGAGGAGGCCTGAATGGACGGCCCCTACCCTGCTGAAACTGTCCCCTGAAGGGAGCACCACTGGAACTGCCCGAACCACGAGGCCTCTTGGCCTCCCTCTCCTCCTACTCCTGGCGGAAAACAGACTCAATATCTAGAGCTATGTCAACAACCTGCACTAATGAAGCACCCGATACTCTCTCTTGAGTCATAAACAACCGAAGCTGATAAGCAAGACCATCTACGAACCTCCTCACCCTCTCCCTATCAATAGGGATAATCTCAGAAGCATGCCTAGCCAACTCGAAAAATCTCATCTCGTACTGAGTGACTGATAACTCTCCCTGGCGCAGCTGCTCAAACTGCCTACGCTGCTCCTCTCTGTGGGACTGAGGAACATACTTCTCCAAAAATAACGTGGAGAACTACTGCCAGGTAAGAGGTGCTGAACCAACCGGTCTACGCCTCTCGAAAGACTCCCCCAAGTAAAAGAAGCACCCACAAACTGAAAGGTAACAAACGAGACCCCACTGGTCTCCAAAATACCTGCGGTGTGTAGTATTCTCTGGCACCTATCTAGAAATCCCTGGCTCGCCTTCTGTATCGTTGAAAGTCGGAGGATGAAGTTTGCTGAGCCTCTCCAGCCTGCGCTGCTCTTCCTCAGGCATAACAAGGACCACATAATCCTGAACCGGAGTAGCTGGCTGAGCTGGGGCTGCTCCCGGTGCCTGAATACCCTGTGCGGCCTGCTCAGGTGCCCGGGCAGCTGCAGTCTGATTGCCTCCCCCGGCCTGAGCTGTGGTGGCAGAAGAAGACTTGGCAATGACATGAGCCAAACCGGTGCATACTGACAATATCTGAGACAGGGCCTCCTGAAGACCCGGAATAACCATAGGCACTGCTGGTGCCTGATCCTGTCTCGCTGGGACACCATCGGCGGAACCCTGACCATGATCGATAGGGGAATCCTGAGGTACTACCCCGGCTACTGCGCGGGCTGGCCCCTACCTCTACCACGGCCTCGCTCGTGGCCTCGACCTCTCGCTGGTCTAGCCAGTGACTGGTCACTCTGATCGGTATGGCGTGTCCTCACCATCTGTGAGAGAATGAAATAACGTAAGTTCAGATTTCAAGAATCAATATATCAGCACGAAAGAGCTCAAGAAAGATATAATGTTTCCTAAATGTTCGGTAGCCTCTCGAAGATAAGTACAGATGTCTCCGTACCGTTCCGCAAGACTCTACTAAACCTGCTCATGACCGTTGAGTCCTATGTAACCTAGGGCTCTGATACTAAACTGTCACGACCCCAAATCCTAACCTGTTGTGATGGCGCCTATCGTGGAACTAAGCTAGCCAACTACCGCATGTTCACATTTCCTTTTGAAAATCCCATTTAAGTTTCAAGCAATTCATAACAATATACAGAAAGTTCTTAATATAATAGGCAAATTTTCTATACAGTACTGCCATCCCCAAAACCCGGAGCCAACATGTCATGTGCATCCAGTGTAATAAGCCAAAATAAAGTATTATGATACAACACTCCGAATCAAAGCAAATACAACAGGAAGGGAAAGCAGAGATGCTGCGAACGCTGAACAACTACCTCTATATCCCCACGATCCGGCTCCGCTGCGATATATATATATAAAAGCTAACGCTCGATATCTGCTCCTGAATCTGCACAAAGAGGTGCATGGAATAATGTGAGTACGCCAACTCAGTAGTAATGGAAATAAGTCAAGTTTAAGTAGTAAGGAATCACATAAATATCAATGTCAACAAGTCACGATATACACAGCCTTACTTTCCAATAGTATACATGGATATACGAAATCGTCATGCCTTAGAAATCAATCTTCACAAAAGTCCTTAAAACAATGCACATTTTTAACAACTTTAAAACAAGGATGTGGTATGCAATGAATGTAGTATAATCATAAATAGCCCCTCAAGCAAAAACATGTTTCATAATCAGCCCCTCGGGCATGCCTCACAATCCCTCAGCACCTCACAATCACTCAGCACCTCACAGCCACTCATGCCTCCCAATCAATCCCACTCGGTGCGCTCACTGGGGGTGTGTACAGACTCCGGAGGGGCTCCTTCAGCCCAAGCGCTAATATCACTCTTGGCCCTCGGCCACAGTCGGTGGAACCACTCGAAAAACCCCTCGGGCGAAGTAATATAACGGGGTAATCGACCCAAAAACATCATTTTAATGCTCATGTAGTGTAAATCAGGCTGAGTTTCAAATAAAATAGTATGCACAATGATGCTGAGTAAAATCATCAACAGGTAGTGAGGAAAACAATAGTAAAACGCCCTCAAAGGGGTCTAAACAGATCGACACGAGGCCCCAACCACAAATTACAGCCCAAATATTTCACAAATCTTTAGATCATAATTTAACATAAGATTTTGAGTAAATATGCAACTCATTAGTTGCCGCGGAGAGGAACTAGTCCAATCCAAAAAATCAGTACGCGCCACATATTCATCATCCGACATGTGCGCCATTCCAAATTCAGTGAGAAAATATATAGTCCGGGGTTCCATACCCTCAGGACAAGATTTAAGACCATTACTTACCTCTACCGGGCAGCGACACTAGTCCGCTATGCCTTTGCCCCTCAAACTGGCTCCCGATTGCTCCGAATCTAGTCAAAACCAGTTCAACATCATTAATATATACTCAAGGAACACAACCCAATCGCAAATTATCAATTAAATAAAAAATCTCGAAATTCGGCCAAACCCGAGCCCCGGGCCCACATCTCGGAATTCAATAATTTTTATATTCTTAGAATCCTCGTCCTCCCACTATTATATGCATAACAAGAACACTAAAATCGGACCGCAATTGCCCGCTCAAATCCTCAAAAGAAAAATAAATTTTTCATGCACCCTTCTTATCAACCTTTGGCTAAATTTCCAGAATTTTTGTGGTTTAATCACTTAAGAATATACATAGAAGCGTGTTAAGAAGTTGAAATTCTTACCTCCATATGATTTCCCTTGATTCCCCTTCAATTCTCTTTCAAAAGCTCTGAAATCCGCATACAACAATGGAGAAAATAACAACCAAATTCGCACTTCCGGCCTTTTAAACATTTTGCCTAGCTAAAATATTTCCTTCACTGCGATCACAAACTTTGGCACGCGATCGCGAAGAACAAACTTGCTGCCGCACCAATTTACCTTACGCGATCGCAGACAACCTCACGCGATCGCGATTCATCAAGAATTAAACCCACGCGATTGCAAACCCTTCCACGCAATCGCGAAGAACAAAGTTCAACTCACCCACGCGCCCCTTTAACTCTACGCGATCGCAAACATCCTCACGCGATCGTGTAGAAGGAAACCAGAACCTTACACCAGCAGCAATCTGCCCAGAATTCAAGCCACAAGTTGGTCCGTTAACCATCCGAAACACACCCGAGGCCCTCGGGGCCTCAAACAAACATACTGACATATCCCATAATATCATTCAAACTTAGTCGAGCCTTTGAAACACCAAAAACAACACGGGAACACCAAATTTACATCAAATTCAAGCATAAAAACTTTGAAACTTACAAGTTTCTCCAACTACGTCGAAACCAACCAAAATACCTCAGATTAACCTGAAATTTTGCAGACATATCCAAAATGACATTATGAAACTGTTCCAACTTCCAGAATTCTATTCCGACCCCGATAGCCTATTTTCCACTGCCAACCGGAAATCGCTAAAAACTAACTTTCGCCAATTCAAGCCTAATTCTACACTGAACATAACAAAAATATTCTGAACACACTCCTAAGTCCCAAATCACCTAACGAAGATATTCGAGTCATAAAATCCGCATTCCGAGGTCGTTTACCAATAAGTCAACTCTCAGTTGTCTTTCTCAACTATTAGGCTACTTTAAAAGGCTAAATGCCTAAACTCTCATTATAACCACTCCGGACCTAAACCAACTGATCCAATACATCAAAAACAAGATAGCAATACATAAAAAATTCAGAAATAGGGGAAATGGGGTAAATCTCACGGATCAACCGGTCGGGTCGTTACAAATACCCAATGCATGCCTTGGATGCATATCTCTATGCCAGAAGTTTCACTAAGCCTGTCTTTACAATTGAGGCTTGAATTCCTCCAACGATTGATAAAGTCGATAACTGGTTCACTCTTCCGTTGACGAGTATTTATGAGTTTCACCATGCTCACAGTGCACCTTGTGCTATAAAAGAGATCAAGGAACTCTTGTTCTAGTTGATCCCAGCTATCAATAGATCCTACCTCAAGGTTTGTATACCAATCAAAAGCATTTCCTTTTAGCGAGTGGACAAACTGTTTGATGAGGTAATCTCCATAAGTCCCAGCGTTGTTTCATGTCTCAACAAAGTGCACCACATGTTGCTTTGGATTGCTTTTACCATCAAACTAATAAAACTTTGGAGGTTGATAGCCAGCAGGCATCTTCAACATATCGATCTTTGCAGTTTACGAATTTGCGTATGTAAGGGAAGACTTGGTAGCAACTTAGTACTTGATTTTAATAGTTCCATCGATTAACTCTTTTAGTTGATCGATTTGAATCAACCCTTCCGAAGAGATCCGAAGAGATTGGAATTTCCTTAGAGGATGCAACTTGTCGTGGGGGAGGATCAATCTCTTGAACTTCTAGGAGTTTGCCAGGTGCATGGGTGGATTCTTCTTCCATCAAGATTCCCACCCTATCTGCTAGCTTATCGATTCTAGAATCTTGATTTTGAATGCACTTGGTCAAGCCAGCGATTGCTTCCGTCATGTTTGCCAACTGCTCCTCCACAGATAAAGTGTTTGTCACCATGGCTTGCATGATTGTCGTGGACAATGGAGAGTAGCATGGATTTCCACACAGATTGATACTTGATTGGATCACGCTATGTGGTGTAAGTGAGGAGGATCCATCACTTGTAGCATCATCATCTTCCTTCACAGTAGAGTGCTTGGATCCGGAGTGGTCAAGCAGAGAAAGACTTTTCTTGATCTTTTCAGCATCATCGATTCCTTCTTCGGGTGCGTTTGTGGAAGATCTTGCTCCTTTTGAGGATGAAGATCTGAAAATAGGGGTTGATGTGGACGACACCTGGGGTAATTGTTGTCCTAAAGAGCTTGCTTTACTACTCGTAACTGGTCCAAAGCTTCCAAAGTTACCATCAAGGATGCTTTCAACATCAGCATAAAACTTCGAATTAGAAGCCTTGGCGGAAGTTGAACTGGAGTTGATTTTCTTGGAAGCCATTTCTTTGTTCTTAAAATTTGGTGATTGAAAAGTTGAGATGAGAGGTAGAGATTGTCCCACTGGGCGTGCCAGAATTTGTAGACAATAAAATTGCGTTGAGAAAATAAAATCATGACTAAAAATTATTGCAAAAATTGTAGTATTTTATTTCAAGTAATTTGAGTGTACAATCTCTATGAATCCTCTGATTCTTCTTTCCAATAGTAAATAAATTCAAGGTCCTTCGAGCTTGATCTTGAATATGTAGTTATTGCCACGAACATTGATTTTGTTCTTTAGCTTGAGCTTGATTGAACTTGACCTTGATTTGTTCTTCGTTCTTGAGCTTGAACTTGATTTCTTGAACTTGAACTTGATTTCTTGAAGCTTGAAATGTAGAGAAATTTGTGGCGTTTGATCCACAATATCTCCCTTGCTTCTTGTTATAAATTTTGGTGTCTTTTATGAGTTATGAAGACCTCTATTTATAGTTGTGGAAGGGAGGAGTTGTGATTAGAACGAACTCTTTCCGACCAATCGTGTACACCTTCTTAAGAACGCATAGCACAATCCTCCACCAGTCGCCAAACATTCTTCACAATCGCGATCCTCCACTCGCGATTGTATACAAGGAAACCACAACAACAAAAATCAGAAGTCTTCAAAGTTCTGAAATGCGTTAAACATGATCTGAATCACACCCGAGGCCCCCGAGACCTCAACCGAACATGCCAACAAGTGCTAAAGAGTCATACGAAATTAGTCGAGGCCTCGAATCATATCGAGCAACACTAAAATTATGAATCGCGCATCGATTCAAGCCTAATGAACTAATAATTTCCAAAACTAATTCCAAAACATATGAAACCAACTCCGATTAACCTTAAATTTTGCACAAAAGTCATAAATTACACCACAAACCTATTCCAACTTTCGGAACCAAAATTTGAGCATGGTAACGACAAAGTCAACTCTCCGTCAAAATTCTCAACTCTCCAAACTTCTAATTTTTTCCAACTTTCGCCATATCAAGCCAATATCATCTACTGACCTCCTAATTAATATTCGAACACACTCCTAAGTCCAAAATAACCCTACAGAGCTATTGAAACCGTCAAAACTCCAGGAGTCATTTACACATAAGTCAACATCCGGTCAGCTCTTTCAACTTAGACTTCCAACCTTAGCACTAAGTGTTCCAACTCATTCTGAAACATCCTCAAAACCTAACCAACAATCCCGACAAGTTACATACAACAAATGAGCATAGGATATGCAACAAATGGGGGAACATGTCTATTATACTCAAAATGACCTGCCAGGTCGTTACATTCTCCCCTTTAATGTTCGTCCTCGAACGGGTCTATAATCATACCTGAAGTCTCAAATAGGTGTGGATATCTGCTCCACATCTCCCGCTCGATCTCCCAAGTAGCCTCCTCGATTGGCTGATCTCTCCATTGTACTTTCATCGAAGCTATATTCTTTGAATTCAACTTCCGAACCTGCCGATCCAAAATGGTCACCAACTCCACATCATATGTCAAATCCCCATGTAACTGAATTGTGCTGAAGTCCAAAACATGAGACGGATCATCAAAATACTACCGGAGCATGGAAACATGAAACACCGGATGAACACTTGTTGATACTCAATTTTGCCCTCATATCTTACAAATATCATATATATTTTTCAAAATATCATTTTTTGCATTATCACCAATTTACAAGGCTCATATAAGTATTTTCTACAATTTTTCATAATTTTCAAGGATTTAAAATTGAGTTTCTTGCATTTAAATTGTTCAAATATTCATTAATTACCCTTTCAAATTACTTTGTGATGACGTAATCATCCAAATTTATTATCTACACCATATTTATATTTTATAATTTACTTACTTCATTTCATATAATTACATTTGTATTTTTAGCTATTTGTAGAATTTTGCAACAATAGCCTATATTCTATACATAATTACACTATTTATATTGTTATACTAAAATAGCATTTTGTAAATGTTTTTATAATGTTGGGATATATTTTCAATTCTTTTAATGCATAAGTAATATTTTTATTATTTATAAATTATTTTAAATAATTTTTGCATATTTAATTTCATTGCCCAATTCTAAGCTAAGTTTGGACCAAATTAAATGCCCAAAGATTGAGCCCACTTCATTTAAACCCTCAGTAGCCCAACAAAACGACACGTTACCTTCACCCTGTCCCGTTCCTATTTAATCTTGGTCGTTAATCTCAAATGATCAATGACCCATAATGAACCAGCCATTCTACTTATATCCCCCAAAACCAAAACTCTATAGACAAATCCCTTGCCCAACCGCCTCCGTTTTCTCTCATCTCTCCTCCCCTCTCCTTTAGAAACCCTAGTTGCCTTCCTAATCTTCTCCAATCCGATCAAATCATGGATTCCTCCTGTTATTTACTTACCTTTTATGCGTTATCTCGTTGTTATCTACAAGACTATGGTTTTACTTAGTACTTGCCCTATTTTTGGCGAACATCAGTCTCTTAATCAAGGGAAATCATCTTCATCCTTCGATATTTGGATGATATTTCGTCTGTATACACTCACTACTAGGCCATATGGATCTGATTTCACTGAGATTTGTTACTATTTGTGTTCTCCTTTTGAACTAGGGTTTACACAATTTTCTCCTAAATTGATTCTGAGTGATTTTGCATGCTTATTTTTTCTTATTTGTGTTCGATTAACTATATTTCCTCTTTTGTGTGTTGATCTTTAGTACTATATAAACCCCTTCCCCATTCCCCTTTCTAAGTCGGAACTACTATTTTTTGATTACTGTTACTATCATTATTCTCTCACGCATTCTATATTATTCTGAGACCTCGATTGTGCCGGCTGAAAACCAAGGCCACCGGACTTCGACTATTTCAACCTATATCAGTGTGAGCATTTCCCTTGGTTCATCTGAAGCCCTTGGGAACTCTGACACACTGAGAAATTTGGGGTTTTGCTGCACTATTTACCATTGAGGCATTACTGGAATTATTCTTGTTTGATTATTTGCAGTTGGTAACTCTCCTTGGCCACAAAAATTTTACTCTCTTTGGTTGTATTATGTGTTCTCCTAATTCATGTCCTTGAAACTTCTATGAAGCACTACTCTACTATGCCACTTTGTTTGTAACTCCACTTGCTCTAAGCTCTTTCTTATGTCTCAATACTGAACTTTCCTGGATTCTAGTCGTGAGATGAATTTGGCATAGGCACTAGCATGAATGATTCTTTACTTCTCCTAAACTTGTTATTCTGCTGTGTTATGTTGATACCTGAGGCCAATCCTAAGTTTTTTTCTCTTCCTTGCTATGGATTATTATGATAGTGTGGGAAATGTTCTACTAAATAATTCATGCCTAACAACCTACCTCTAAGGTTCTACCGTTCATTACGACTTGTTCTTGTGAGATTTATGCTTTATTGTGTATTTGTTGAACTTCCTAATTATTAGTTAAACCTTTAGGGGTCGTTTGATATGAGGTATAAGAAGGTATAATGCTGGTATAAAAATTTAATACCACCTTAATACTTTGTTTGGTTAGAAAACCTGGTATAAATTATCCAGGATTAAAAATTGGTACTGCGATAACTTATACCTTGTAGAGGGTAGGGTAATTAGTGTCATGATAACTTATACCTTGTTCTTAGAAATTTAGAAATTGTCATTTTTAATAAAATATATCAAATAATGGATAAAAATAATAATAGGATAACTAATCACAACATAACTTATCCCGACATAAGCCGTATTCAAACCAAACGACCCCTAGAGTAAACTTTACAACTAGCCTTTTCTAGATGTGGTCAAGCGTTGTTGTATCAGATGCCTATTTGTCTTACTTCTAAAATTGATGTGCATCTTATATTATGACTGATGTTTAGCCTGTTAAAAATCTCCATTGGCCAGTCAAGTGATTGTTCGATCATGTATTTGTTCTGTTAAGTTGTTTTCATTTTAGAACCTTCATGTATAGGTTGTGCTCTATTGATTCTCCTAGATTTCATGATCAAACATTTTGTTTGAAATTTCTTTAGGGTGGTTCTAACCATGTTATTGTTTGGAACTTCATTTGAAATAGTTTGTTTTCCCATGACGATCAATCTTGTCCTCTCATTTCTAAAACGCAAACATGCACTTGCCTTATATGTGCCCTGCCAATAAGTCATATGACTTTGTCTATATGTCTTAGTGAGAATTAGTGTTACAATTGTAATGACCCGACCGGTCATTTTGGGCTCTGGCACGCCGTTCAGCAGTTTGAAGTCGTGAGCATCTCCATTTCAGGTATTATGACTTGTAGGTGTGGGAAGAATTGAATTTCGGAAAGTTTAGAGTTGATTTGGAAAGAAAATTCTCATTTAAGAAGCCTTAAGTTGGAAGAATCAACTAAGATTGGAATTTTGAGTAAACGACCTCTGAATCAGGATTTGAAGGTTCCAGCAAGTTTGTATGATGATTTCAGACTTGGACGTATGTCCGGATCGAGTTTTGAATAACCCGGGAGCGTTTCGATGCATATTGTAGAAGTCAGCATTTTTGAATAAATTTCTTAAGTTTGGCTTGAAGTGCATTTCAGTGATGTTGATGTATGTTTGGGATTTCGAGTCTGGGAATAGCTCTGTATGGTGATTCTAGAGTTGGGAGCGCGATCCGAAGTGAATTTGGATGTCCGTAGGTCATTTTGAAGTCATTTGGATAAAGATAGAAATTTGAAGGTTTTTGAGAAATCCGACCGGAAGTGGAAGTTTTAATATCGAGGTCGGAATGCGATTTCAAAAGTTGGGGAATGTCCGTAATGTCAAATATGACTTGTGCGCAAAATTTTGGGTCAATCGGACGTGATTTGATAGGTTCGGGAATCAGATGCAGAAGTTGGAAATTTCTAAGTTCATAAAGTAAGGATTTGGGTGCGATTCGTGGTTTCGATTTTGTTTGATGTGATTTGAGGCCTCGAGAAAGTCCGCATTATGTTTTGAAACAGGTTGGTATAATTGGACGGGGTTCCGGGGGCCTCGGGTGGATTCCGGGTGGTTAACAGATCAATTTTGGGAGTTTGAAGAAGGCTGAGTTTGCTGTCAGCTGGTGTGACCGCACCTGCAAGGATTTGGCCGCAGGTGCGGCTATGGCATCGCAGGTGCAAGAGTTTGATCGCAGGTGCAAAAAATGGCCTGGGCAGAATGTTTTAAAACCGAGAATTGTTGGCCATTTCATTTTTCTCTTGGTTTGGACGATCTTGGGAGGCTTCAAAGAGAGGATTTCTTCATGCAATGTCAAGGTAAGTAGCTCCTTCATGTTTCTAATTTAAATACAAAATTATATGCATGGATTAGACATGGAAATTAGTAGGAGAATTGGGATTTTTGAGGAAAGACCTAGAAAATGGAAATTGGATTCTTAGCCACAAATTGAGCATGAATATTTGAGTAAATTGTATATTTGAGTTGGTAAGGCTATGGGTATAATATATCTTTGAGAAATTTCGAATTTCGGGCACGTAGGCCCGAGGGCATTTTGGTCATTTCACTAAGCGGGGTTGGGAAGTTATATAATTTGGAATTGTTGCAAATATTAGAGTATATTTTCATTGGGTTGTCGTTGTTTGGATAGTTTTGGGGCGTTGTGCGTCCGTTTGGAGTCATCAGAAGGGCTTGGAGGCCGGTTATGGAATCTCGGAGCGAGATAAGTCTCCTTTCTAACTTTGTAAGGGGGAATTGTCCCCCTAGGTGAATTAATTAAGTATATGCTATTATCTTCGGGGGCTACATACACACGAGGTGACGGGAGTGCGTGCGTAGCTACTATTATTCCATGTCCGGGTAGTCTAGGACCCACTAGCATGCCTTATGTGTTGTACCTGTAATCCTACCTATAATATTAAACTGCTAATATAATCAAAATCGTAATTAAATATCTAAAAGAAGACTAGAGTACATTTTCCTAATCATCTAGAAAGAGAATTGATTCCTCTGTGGATAATTGTGTACCTGGTAGGGTTGTATTATGGGAAATCATTAAACTTGACAAATGAGTTTCAAAACAAAGATTTAAAAACTATATTTCATGTTCCTTTAAGAAGGATTTTACCACTTTCCTGAGAAAAACTGCTTCTTGATAAAAATAAGAATTTATTATGTGGATATGTGTACATATGAGCACCTGAGTCGCAAGTATGATTTGCGAGCAGACTAGCCTTATTATTTGTATGTATAATCGCGTCGCATGATCTATTCACGAGCGGGGCAGATAGATGCATCTATGGTTTGAGCCGTTTGACCCTTCGACAGTGCACAGTTTATTATTGTTGGTCCGCCCCGTTCGACCCTCGGCATTGCTTGCGCATGATATTTACTGCGCCTGATTACTGGCATGGGATTTTAAGTTGTCAATTAAAATGACAGAAATTTAAAGTTATTAAAAGATTTTGGAAGAAGTTGTTCCTTCCGTTAATTAATTGTTGTTTGATTAAATCACCCATGTTGCTTAATTGTTAATATGACGAATATATAAAGTGTTAAACGTGAACGCAGTTGATAATATTATCCATATTTTTAATAAATTACCTATGATAATCATGCTTAGTGTCGCACTTAAATATTTTAAATTGACCTTTGGCAAGTGTCTAATATGACCTCTCGTCACTACCTCTCTGAGGTTAGGCGGGCGACTTACTGAGTACACGTTATTTTTGTACTCATGCTACACTTGCTGTGCATTTTATTGCACAGGTACTTTCATAGAAATGTGGAGGATTCAGAGACTTAGGCGAGCTGTATCATCCGCAGGCGATCCGCAGCTGACAGAGTCTCCCTCGTACTGTATTTGTTTTCATTTTTAAATTTCCTAGTCCAATTTGTATTTCGGACAGGCTTAGTGATGATTTTATAAATTCTTAGAAATAGCTCATGTACTTGTGACACCGGGTTCTGGGATGTGTTGGGATATATTTGCTAACGTGTATTATTTAAACTATTATTTTACTTGGAAAATTTTATTTAGTTAACATGTAATAAAGTGAAAGGAAATGTTTTTCATAAATGATAAACAGGAATTTATTTCGGCTAATTAATTGTGACGAACCAAAGGGTCATCACCTATGTTATTACCCTTCCCATACTTCCGAGGCCTTGAATCTCATTTATATTTTCCTCGATTGGCGTGCGCAGTCCAGCCATGTAGCCGGACATCTTAAATATGAAATCTGTGAAAAATGATAAGATTTGATATTAAAATAAATAAATTTTACTTCGGTCAAAATTTTGGATAAACGGACCCGGACCCGTGATTTGATGGTCCGTAGGGTCCGTAGGAAAATATGGGACTTAGGCGTATGCCCGGAATCGAATTCCGAGGTCCCAAGCCCGAGAAATGAATTTTTGAGTAAAATTATTTTCTGAAAATATTTAAGGAAATTGAAAGTGAAATCTGATTAGAAAGTGATAGTATCAGGCCCGTATTTTGGTTGAAAACGGATCTCGTTTGACGGGTTTCGGACTTAAAATGGAAAATTTGATGTTTTATGAAATTTGATAGAATTCATGGATTTTGAGGCCTAATTCGATGTGTATGATGTTCTTTTGACGATTTGATCGCACGGGCAAGTTCGTAGGAGGTTGTGTGAGTAATATGTGAAATTTGGTATCGTTCCGAGATATATAGGTCAGTTCGGCACGTTGTTAGCGAGGTTAGAAAACTTAAAATTCCTAAGTTTGGTTCTTGAGGTTTGGGGGTGTGATTTCGAGTTTTAGCGTCATTTTGAGCGTTCCGAGGGCTCGAGCGAGTCCGTATTATGATTTGGGACTCGTTGGTATATTTGGATTAGGGCTCGGGTGCGCCCAGATGTCTTCCGGGCACCTAACGAGGCTAAAAACCAGCAAACTCAGCTGCTAGTGCACCTGCTCTGTTGTGACCGCAGGTGCGGTTGCCCAGCATCGCAGGTGCGAGACCACAACAGCGGTCCCAGGCATCGCATGTGCGACCACCAGTGGCCTGGCCAGCCTTCACAGGTGCGGAGCATTTCATCACAGGCGCGAGACAGCAGGTGCGGTCCCAGCCATCGGAAGTGCGATCACTGTTCAGGCAGTGAGTTTAAGTACGGGTTTTAAACCTATTTTCCTCATTTCTCACCTTCTTCCTTAAGCGAATTCCACCATTTTTAAGAGCTTTCGACCAGGTCTTGTGAGGTAATCAAATTCCACCCATAAATTTATTTCATGCATGTATCTTATCCTAATTAACTACAAAAATTAGTGCAAAAATTCAAGAAAATGGGTAGTAACCTAGAACTTGTGATCACCTAAGAACTTTCTAGAATTGTCCATGAAATCAAGTAAAAATCGTATATTTATGATCCTTAGGATTTGGGTGAGTGTTCCCTTTGAGAATTGCAAGAATCTATGCAAGCAGTCCCGGGGTCGAATTTTGATAAATTTGAAAGAATGCTAGGAAATGGATAATTAGGCCATGTAATTGAATCTTTAAATCCTTATTTATATACTTGAGTTGATTATGTGTAGATAATACCATTCCGGAGTCGAATTCTAAAGGAAAGGCGGTGTTAGAGGGTTGATTGCCATACTTTGGACCCAAGGTAAGTGTTTGGTCTAACCTTATCTTGAGTGAATAGGAGTTGAGTATAATTTTCTACTTGCTAATTGTCAAATACGATGTATAGGCACGGTGACGAGTATCTATATATTGGTGTCTAGCATGACCGTGAGTCCTTATATTGTGAATATACTGATTTGGTGGTAATTTCCACGCTTAGTTGATGATTTCTATATGTTGTGAAGAATAGAAGGGAATTGTATTATGTAAACTCTGTTGGAGCATTGGCTCAAATGTGAAATGAATAGTGAAGAAATATGAGATATTACATCTTTGGAGCATTGGCTCAAATTGTGAAACGGATAATGAAGAAATATGAGATATTACATCTTTGGAGCATTGGCTCAAATTGTGAAACGGATAATGAAGAAATATGAGATATTACATTCTTTGGAGCATTGGCTCAAGGTGATAGAAAAAATCATGGAAATTAAAGTGAAAGAAAGATAAAGAGTAATTGAAATATACCCTTGTCGGGATTTAATTGTGCAGTTGATGTTCCTTGCCGGGATTTAATTGTGTAATTGATGATTTCCCTTGCCGGGATTTAATTGTTTAATTATTGTTCCCTTGCCGGGATTCCTATATCTATTATGTTTACTTCCTTGCCTTGTTTGTGATTGCTGTTTGGGTGAGGAAGAGTGTTAAAGCACGAAGGGTGATGCCGTGCACTTGTCTTGGTGAGAATGAGAGTAAAGCACGAAGGGTGATGCCGTGCACTTGTCTTGGTGAGAATGAGAGTAAAGCACGAAGGGTGATGCCATGCACTTGTCTTGGTGAGAATGAGAGTAAAGCACGAAGGGTGATGCCGTGCACTTGTCTTGGTGAGAATGAGGGTAAAACATGAAGGGTGATACCGTGCATTGTTTGATACTGTTTCCCTTGCTGGGATGTTGAGATTTCTGTTATTGTTCCCTTGCCGGGATTTCTATCTTTATTCTGTTTACTCCCTTGCCCTTGTTTGTGATTGCTCTTTGGGTGAGGAAGAGTGCTAAAGCACGAAGGATGATGCCGTGCATTGTTTGTTATTCTGAGTAAAGAGTGTAAAGCACGAAGGGTGATGTCGTGCCGTACGATGTACCATTCCGTACCATATTCATTGATTATACTGTGAGGAAAGAGAGTAAAAGCACGAAGGGTGATGCCGTGCCATGTTTTACATTGATTACATTATACACTGCATAGTGAGGACGAGAGTAAAAGAACGAAGGGTGATGTCGTGCCATGATTTACATTGATTACATTATACATCGCATATTGAGGACGAGAATAAAAGCACGAAGGGTGATGCCGTGCAAGTTTGTGATTTCTTGTCCTTGTTGATATGCTGGCTTGTTGTTCCTTTCCTTATTGAGATTTCTTGTATGAAACTGTTATCTCCCAACATCATGTTCCCCTTCCCTTATTAATTGTTTTCTCCCTATATTTCTTATCCGTTGTATATATGTATATATGTTTAATTGGACTGCACATGTTTATTTGGTATTCTGGTTCTAGACTCGTCACTACTTCGCCGAGGTTAGGCTAGGCACTTACTCAGTACATGGGGTCGGTTGTACTAATGCTACACCTGCACTTGTTTATGTTGTGCAGATTACGCAGCCGGTCCCGGAGGACATCATTAGTGGGAGTGTCTTCCAGCTCATTATAGAGGCTTCGAGGTATACCCGCTGGCGTTCGTGGTCCTTGGCGTCTCTTCCATCCATTTGTCTTCGATTCTATCTTGTTTTTCCTTTAGTTTCAGAGGCAGACATGTATTTCCGTTCAGACTTCTATTCACTCTTAGACAGTTCGTGAGTTAGTGACACCAGGTTTTGGGAAATTTTGTGCCGATGTATTATAATTGTCTTTACTTAGCTTAAGACCGTATTTATTTCCGCTGTTTAATTTGTGAACCGATTTAGTTTATTCTGTTAGGATGAGGTTATGATTCTAGTTTAACGACACACGTTGGCTTGTCTAGCGGGTTCAATGTTAGACACCATCACGGCCCGACGGTGGGATTTCGGGGTGTGACAAGTTGGTATCAGAGCACTAGTTTACTTAGGACTCACAACTCACGGACAACTTGGTAGAGTCTGAGGGATCGGTACGGAGACGTCTGTACTTATCCCTTAGAGGTTGCAAAGTTAGGATGACTCCATATTTCTTTTCTTCTCTATCGTGCGCTATGATTCTGAGTACTGAGTGAGTTTCTATTCTATTCTCTCGCAGATGGCGAGGACGCGTGCTTCCCTTGGTTCTGACCAGCAGCCTGACTCTACTGCTACAACTCCTACTCGGGGTCGAGGTCGAGGACAAGGCCGTGCTAGAGGCCGAGGCCGGGGCCAGGCCTAGCCTAGAGCAGCAGCCCCAGTGGAGGACCCTCAGGTAGAGTCTGACGAGGGGGTCCCAGTTCCGGCAGTCCCAGTTGGACCAGATCAGGTCCCATACGGGTTCATAGCTACCCCAGTGCTTCACCACGCCCTTGTCCGTCTAGTCGGACTCATGGAGAGTGTAGCACAGGCGGGTCTTCTTCCTACAGCACCAGCCGTCTCTCAGGCTGGGGAAGGTGCCCAAACTCCTGCCGCCCGCGTGCCAGAGCAGCTAGCTCCACAGTTACAGACTCCGGCATCTTAGCCAGCCGGAGTAGCTCAGTCGGGTATTGCAGCACCGGTAGCAGAGGGAGCACTTATGTCAGCAGATGCTCTGTGGAGACTGGACAGGTTCACCAAGTTATTTACTGCTACTTACACTGGTTCACCATCAGAGGACCTCAGGATTATTTGGACAGTTTCCATGAGGTTCTTCGGAACATGGGCATAGTGGAGTCCAACGGTCTTGACTTCGCTACTTTTCGGTTATCTGGCGCAGTCAAGAGTTGGTGGAGAGATTATTGCCTAGCCAGACCAGCTGGATCTACACCTTTGACTTGGACTCAGTTCTCAGAGGTATTTATGGGGAAGTTCCTTCCCATTACTCATAGAGAGGACCTTCGGAGGCAGTTTGAGCATCTCCAGCAGGGATCCATATCCATCACTCAGTACGAGACCATGTTCATCACTCTAGCCCGACATGCTCTTATCATACTTCCCACTGATCGGGAGATGGTTCTTAGATTTATTGAGGGATTGGCCCTACCTATCAGACTTCAGATTGCTAGAGAGTCAGGTACAGATATATCATTCCAGGATACGGCCAATGTGGCCAGGAGGATTGAGATGATTTTGTCGCAGGGTGGTGGTCAGGGGGCTGACAAGAGGCCCCGTCATTTCGGTCGTTTCAGTGGAGCCTCATCTGGGGGCATGGATTCTTCAGGTAGAGTTCACCCTCCAAGACCTTTTCAGTCAGCTCTCTAGGTTTCCCATGGTACTTCAAGTGGTTGTGGTTATCAAACGCACTACTCCGATCAACAGCCTTACAGTGCGCCACCAGCTCCCATCAGTGCACTGCCGCATCAGGGTTCTCGTGACATGGTACAGGCACAAGGTGTTCCACAACCTGCCCAGCCAGCTAGAGGTGGGGGTAGAGGTGCTAGAGGTGGAGGTAGAGGTCATAGAGGTGGAGCTTAGGTCGCCAGGGGTGGAGGCCAACCAGCAGCCGGCCGTCCCAGAGATGTGGTTCAGGGTGGTGGGGCCTAGCTCCGATGTTATGCTCTTCCAGCCAAGCCAGAGGCTGAGTCTTCAGATGCAGTCATTACAGGTACTATTCGGGTTTGTGATCGAGATGCTTCAGTGCTATTTGATCCAGGGTCTACGTATTCGTATGTGTCCTCCTATTTTGAACCATACCTGGTCATGCCTAGTGATCCACTGAGTATTCATGTTTATGTATCTACACCAGTGGGTGATTCTATCGTGGTCGATCGAGTCAATTGTTCTTGTGTTGTGGTGATTGGGGGTCTTGAGACCCGTGTTGATTTGTTGCTTTTGGGTATGGTCGACTTTGATGTTATATTGGGGATGGACTGGTTATCCCCATATCATGCCATCTTGGATTGTCATGCCAAGACAGTAACCTTAGCCTTGCCGGATTTGCCCCGTTTGGAGTGGAAAGGAACTCCTGGTCATTCTACCCGTAGTGTTATTTCGTACGTGAAGGCTTGGCGTATGGTCAAGAAGGGGTGTTTGGCTTATTTGGCTTATGTGCGTGATTCCAGTGTTGAGGTTCCCTCTATTGATTCGGTGCCCGTGGTTCGTGAGTTTCCTGAGGTCTTCCCTTCAGACCTGCCGGGTATGCCACCCGACAGGGACATTGATTTCTGCATTGATATGGCTCCGGTCACCCAGTCCATTTCTATTCCGCCATATCGCATGGCCCCGCCAGAGTTGAAAGAGTTGAAGGAACAGTTGCAGGATTTGCTTGGGAAGGGTTTCATACGAACCAGTGTTTCCCCTTGGGGTGCTCCAGTATTGTTAATGAAGAAAAAGGATGGTTCGATGAGGATATGCATTGATTACCGACAATTGAACAAGGTTACAATCAAGAATAAGTATCCACTGCCGAGGATTGATGATTTGTTCGATCAACTTCAGGGTGCTAGGGTATTTTCAAAGATAGACTTGAGGATTAGGGCATCCGATGTCCCTAAGACAGCTTTCCGCACTCGGTACGGGCATTATGAGTTCTTAGTCATGTCGTTTGGGCTGACGAATGCCCAAGCAAGTTTTATGGATTTGATGAACCGAGTGTTCAGGCCTTATTTGGACTCGTTCATGATAGTCTTCATTGATGATATATTGATATACTCCCGCAGTCAGGAGGAGCATGAGCAGCATCTCAGAGTGGTTCTTCAGACTCTGAAGGATTGTCAGCTTTATGCAAATTTTTCGAAGTGTGAGTTCTGGTTGAGTTCAGTTGCATTCCTGGGTCATGTCGTATCAGCAGAGGGCTCAGGTTGACTCGAAAAATATTGAGGCAGTCAAAAACTGGTCTAGACCAGCATCGGCTACAGAGATTCGGAGTTTCTTGGGATTAGCAGGCTATTATCGTCGGTTCGTGGATGGGTTCTCATCTATTGCAGCCCCGATGACCAGGTTAACCAAGAAGGGTGCCCAGTTCAGATGGTGAGACGAGTGTGAGGTGAGCTTTCAGAGGCTCAAGATAGCTCTGACTACGGCACCGGTGTTGGTTTTGCCCACAGGTTCAGGGCCTTATACAGTCTATCGCGATGCTTCCTGTATTAGGCTTGGCGCAGTGTTGATGCAGGATGGTAAGGTCATTGCTTATGCTTTGAGGCAGTTTAAGATTCACNTATTAACATCTTATATCACCCAGGGAAGGCCAATGTGGTGGCCGATGCTTTGAGTAGGAAGTCAGCTAGTATGGGCAGTCTTGCTTTTATTCCGGTCAGTCAGAGGCCGCTTGCTTTGGATGTTCAGGCTTTGGCCAATCGATTTGTGAGATTGGATATCTCTGACCCTAGTCGAGTGTTGGATTGTACGGTTGCTCGTTCTTCCTTATTGGAGCGTATCCGTGATCGGCAGATTGATGATCCCCATTTGTGTGTCTTTAGAGACACGGTGCAGCACGGAGGTGCCAAGCCGGTGACCTTAGATGATGATGGTATTTTGAGATTACAGAGGAGATTTTGTGTGCCTAATGTTGATGGGATTCGAGAGTTGATTTTAGAGGAGGCCCATAGTTCTCGGTACTCTATTCATCCGGGCGCCGCGAAGATGTATCAGGATTTGCGGCAGCATTATTGGTGGCGTAGAATGAAGAATAATATTTTGGCATATGTGGCGCGGCGTTTGAATTGTCAACAAGTTAAGTATGAGCATCAGAGGCCTGGTGGTCTATTTCAGAGGATTGAGCTTCCCGAGTGGAAGTGGGAGAGGATCACTATGGATTTCGTTACTGGACTTCCATTGACCCGAAAGAAGTTCGATGCAGTTTGGGTCATTGTTGATAGGCTGACCAAGTCAGCGCATTTCATTCCTGTGGCAGTCTCCTATTCATCCAAGAGGTTATCTGAGATCTATATCCGGGAGATTGTTCGCCTTCATTGTGTGCATGTATCTATCAATTCGGACCGGGGCGCACAGTTTACCTCGCGTATCTAGGGAGCAGTTCAGCGAGAATTAGGCACCCAGGTGGGGTTGAGCACAACATTTCATCCCCGGACGGATGGGCAGTCCGAGAGGACTATTCAGATATTGGAGGATATGCTCTGAGCTTGTGTTATTGACTTTGGAGGATCATGGGATCAGTTCTTGCCTTTAGAAGAGTTTGCCTACAACAACAGCTACCAGTCGAGCATCCAGATGGCTCCTTATGAGGTTTTATACGGCAGGCGGTGTCGATATCTGGTTGGATGGTTGGAGCCGGAAGAGGCTCAGTTGTTGGGTACAGATTTGGTTCAGGAGGCCTTGGACAAGGTCAGGATCATTCAGGATAGGCTTCGTACAACTCAGTCCAGGCAAAAGAGTTATGCAGATCGCAAGGTTCGAGATGTGGCTTTTATGGTTGGTGAGCGAGTATTGCTCCGAGTTTCGCCTATGAAGGGCGTGATGAGATTCGGGAAGAAGGGCAAGTTTAGCCCTAGATTCACTGGTCCGTTTGAGATTCTTGATCGAGTGGGAGAGGTGGCTTATAGACCTGCATTTCCACCTAGCTTATCAGCCGTACATCCAGTTTTTCATGTGTCCATGCTTCGGAGGTATCACGGCGATCCAGCCCACGTGTTAGATTTCAGCACTGTCCAGTCGACAAGGACTTATCGTATCAGGAGGAGCTGGTAGCCATTCTAGACCGGCAGATTCGTCAGTTGAGATCCAAGAGTTTCCCTTATGTTCGTGTTCAGTGGAGAGGTCAGCCTCCTGAGGCATCGACCTGGGAATCCGAGTCCGATATGCGGAGCCGTTACCCTCATTTATTTCCCGACTCAGGTGCTTCCTTCTTCTGTCCGTTCGAGGACGAACGGTTGTTTTAGAGGTGAAGAATGTGACGACCCAAAGGGTCATCACCTATGTTATTACCCATCCCGTACTTCCGAGTCCTTGAAAACCTTATTTGTATTTGCCTCGATTGGCGTGCATAGTCTGGGCGCATAGCCAGACAGCTTAAATATGAAATTCTGTGAAAAATGCTGAGATTTGATATTAAAATGAATAAATTTGACTTCGGTCAACATTTTGGGTAAACGGACCTGGACCCGTGATTTGACGGTCCTGGAGGGCCCGTAGGAAAATATGGGACTTGGACGTAAGCCCGAAATGGAATTCCGAGGTCCCAAGCCCGAGAAATGAATTTTTGAGTAAAATTGTTTTCTGAAAATATTTAAGGAAATTGAAATCTTATTAGAAAGTGATGGTATCGGGCCAGTATTTTGGTTTGGCGCCCGGTACAGGTCTTATATATGAT
Organism: Nicotiana paniculata; assembly: GCA_005239505.1. Taxonomy (NCBI): domain Eukaryota; kingdom Viridiplantae; phylum Streptophyta; class Magnoliopsida; order Solanales; family Solanaceae; genus Nicotiana; species Nicotiana paniculata. Next base: position 1,143 of record ML362867.1, on the reverse strand, counting down.
TTAAGTCCTTTCTGTAAAATTTGGTTGAAAACGGATCTCGTTTGACGTGTTTCGGACTTAAAATGGAAAATTTGATGTTTTATGAAATTTGATAGAATTCATGGATTTTGAGGCCTAATTTGATGTGTATGATGTTGTTTTGGCGATTTGATCGCACAGTGATCAAGCTCAACTATGTCTTATAGAAAGACTAAACGGGCGCTGCAAATATAATCCGAGGTATTACGCCCAGAGTCGATCCCACAGGGAATTTACGTATCAATNTCTATCAATCATGAACACTCTATCTACCATAAATCTCTCTCAAGTAATTATGATAATTTACTAGACGCACTCTCTCAAGTTACGCTAGCTAGATTGCATTACAGTTCACTTTAGATTGCACCCGAGGTATCGTTATCTCTAACCCAGCCTCTAAACCCTCGGTTATGACTTCGTCTATACTCCGGGAGTGATGTTGTTCAAACAACTACCTAAATATGCACTCTCTCTCAAGTAGATACATAATAAATAAGCACAGCTAATTGATGGCCCTTCAATTAACTCCAACAAAAACGTAGTTGAACAAATAGAGAATAATCAACCAAAATATATTAATATTTCAATAAATTCATCCCCAACGGGTTCTACCAAAACCCTAGATTAAATAAGTTAGCTAGACATGTTCATAAGGATCACACTCAAAATAAATTGCATAATTGAATTATAAAGTAATGAATAAAAGATGTAGAAATCAATGTTTTGTCACTTCAATGGTTTCTTCTCTTCAAATCCTTCGTCTGCCTTCTAATCCTCATTAAGTTGTGCTTTAGGAGTCTATTTATATGCTTAGGACAAACCCTAAACGTGTAGGAGACTTCTATTCCAACCGGGAAATACTTAAACTTGTCAAAACTCGGAATTGACCGAAACAGGGACCTGGCGTTATGAGGCTAACGCCCGGATAACGCCAGGCTAGGGCTGGCATTTGGTCTCCAACGCCTGGCTAACGCCAGGATAGGGCTGGCGTTTGGACCCTAACACCTGGTAAACGCCAGGCATGGCCAGGCGTTTGGGCTCTGGCGCCCAGCTATAGCCCAATGCACTCCTCCTTGCCTCTTGAGCATATTTTCGATGTATTTGCATCCATTTAGCTCGGTTTCC
>ML362866.1:0-50240 GCA_005239505.1 Nicotiana paniculata | reverse complement strand
TTAAAACTCGGACTTTACCGAAATAGGCACCCTGGCGTTAGGGGTCTAACGCCTGTCTAACGCCAGGCAACCCCTGGCGTTAGGGGTCTAACGCCTGGCTAACGCCAGGCACCCCTTGGCGTTTGGGGTCTAACGCCTGGCTGTCTCCAGGCTTGTCCCGGATCGCTCCTTTTCGACTCTTGCACGTATTTTCCGACGTTTATGCTCTCATTTAGCTCGGCTTCCATTTCCAACTCACCTGCACATTAAATAAACTCCATTAGGCACACATGACGTGTATTTTTATCATTAAAGCACATAAAATGCAAGGTATATAATGCTTAAAATCATGAATTCTAGCCACACATCACATATCAAGAAACTCCTTTCTGTTGTATCCAACCTTCCTCAGTATAGCAGTCATTACCCCAAAATTAAGCTCGTATCCCTAGTCAATGTCCACCATGACTCCCAAATCAGTCTAAAATTTCCTCAAGGCGTGTGGTTATCCTACCACGGAACCCATATGCTACTCTGCCACTCTCCCATTTTGGTCAAACCCTCTTCTTTAAGCAACTACCCAACTTCTGCTTCTTACACATGGTCTTCTAGAAATTTAACCACTACAAGACACCTCCCACATGTCCTTCCTCATCCTTCATTGACCAGTTGTTGCCTTAGATCAATACCTATCCCTATAGCACTTGAACCAATATATTGCTACCAACTTTAAACCTTTATGGAGATCATCCTTCTTGAGCCATCAACACTAGGAACGTCGCTATGATCATGAATCACTACACACAGCGATCTCTAACAGCCGCTTCCCCGACACCATTTCGCAATACCCTTCCCCAAAGGCGAATTGAAGAATACCATAACACCGGCGAACTTAACGCATTCAACAAGGACAACGACACCACATCACAGATGAAAATTCCACCATGCTCGAAACACCAAGTCTCGAAAATCCATCCACCCAACTTGAACACTCATAGCCCGATCTCCCTTCCTCCGGTGGAAATAAAACTCTGAACCTCTTAATCATGCACGGAGTAAAACCTTCCTTCAATTCATTCACTTCCCTGACACATAGTCAAGCATCCTACCATCACATCAAACATTGTGCGATAGCAATGCATGAATCGTCATAACAATCGATGCCAAATCTCAAAACCATAGCTAATACTGATAATGAGCTGAAACAATAGAACAGCCTTCCGCAAGGCGATGACAATAGTCCAATCATATACGCAAGGAGAAATATCCTGCACCACACCTGTAGTACCATTACAATACCTCAATTCCCAATTTATAACAAGCCCTTAACGTTGCATGAGATTGAATAGGAAGGAAATGAAGGCATAAGCCTCAAGGAATCAAATCGCACGACGAGGAATCAAGAAGGGAAGAACTCCTAAAAGCCCCGTAGCCTCTCAAAGATAAGTACAGACGTCTTCGTACCGATCTGCAAGACTCGCTCATGGCTTGTGCGACCTAAGTGAACCTAAAGCTCGGATACCATGTTGTCTCGACCTAAAATCCATTAAAGGCCGTGATGGCGCCGGACACCACTGTCAAGCAAGCCAACAATAAATACATAACTTTTTTCTCATTTTTATTATTTTAGAAATTTCATTTTCCCCTTAATTAAATAGTAAAGATTGAGTTTACAGAATAGATAATAACATTTTACAACAAATTTAAATATAGTGTAACCCATAGTCGCCCAAAAATCCGATGTCACAAGTACATGAGCATTTACGAGGAAGTAAAATAAAATAAAATAACTGCCCGAAACATAAAATTTGTGCAGAAAAGAAAATACAAGATCTCTGAAGGAGACTCTGCTCGTTGCGGATCTTTATAGGGAGTGCATCTGAACTAAGTCTCCATATGCACACACGCCTTTGGTCTTGCGAGGCTTCTAATCATAAATTCACCTGCACAAAACGAGTAGCAAGTGTAGTAAGAGTACGTAAATCAACTTGTACCCAGTAAGTATCCCGCCTAACCTCGAAGAAGTAGTGACGGGGGTTCAACTCCGACACTCACTATGGGCTAACATTTTAATATTGATAGTTTAATTAAGCATGATTTATATGAAACAGCGGGAGGCTCAATAATCAATAAGTTCCCGGGAATTTTGGAAAAAAACCGCTTCCTCATCAGAAAAAATTAGTTAGAAGCACCTCTTTCTATTGATATTGACTCTCAAAAAAAGATAGCGAAGAAATATTTTATTTTGAAAGCTCTCCCCTTTGAGTCGTTGCGAGCCGGAAAGCAAACATTTCTTTTATTATTTAGGAAATTTCCATCGCTGGTTTCGTCATTTAACAATTTATATTTCTAGCCAACGAAGCAGTAGCAAATTTTATGGATTTCAAAGATGTAAGATGCACAAACAATGTCGAGGTCGTACGGCCCGCTCCAACATATAAATATAAATTGTGCACTGCCGAGGGTCAAATGGAACGAACCATAGATGCATCTATTTAATCTGCCCAGGTGTTTGGCTTGCTGCACAAAATATAAACATATTCAACAGTCAATCGAGAATTCTTTAAGGAGGAATTTTCCAAGGAATTGTAAATTCTCATTTAACGATCAAGAACAACGAAGTGTAGCCTTTTAAAAATTCATTTACCAGGTTCAATATGATTTAAGAAATTTAAATTAACAATAAAGTTGCAAATATCGCAACTACAACATGATTTGGGTCCTAGACTACCCGGACTTAAGCATAATAGTAGCTACGCACGGACTCTCGTCACCTCGTGTGTACGTAGCCCCCACAAATAGAAGCACATAATAATTTAGTTCACCTATGGGGTTAATTTCCTCTTACAACGTTAGAAAGGAGACTTACCTCGCTCCAAAGTTCCATAACCAGCTCCCAAGCTCTGCCAACAACTCAAATCGATGCCCGACGCTCCAAAAATAGTCACTAAATGGGCAAATGCATAAATATATACTCTAATACTCACAGACACACACACACACACACACACACACATACACACACACACACACACACACACATATATATATATAAGTTAATATTAAATATTATAATTTGACAAAAACCGAACGACTTGGGTCGGTATTGTAATTAAATTAATTATAAAAATAATTTTAAAATAAGTTACCGACCGATTTCGGTCGGTAATGTCTAATCAAAGTTTGTTTAATAATACCGACCGAAATTTTTTGAGCGACTTTGGTCAGAAATTTCTAATTAAGGGCAGCTCCAACGGGTTTCTTCCCTATTTTTCTCTTTACTCTTTCTCTCACTCCTTCTTCCACGTCCAAAAATTCTTCCTAAATCCCACCCAAATCACCTTAGCACTCCCTTCTCATCNCCCCCCCCAACTTCATCTATCCCGCCCCACCACTGCCACCTCACCACTGTTCAAAAATCATACTCCTCTCCTCTCTTTGAAGGTTAGTTATCTATCTTTGTTTAGTTTAGTTATTTATGTTCTTCAATTGTATACACTACGGTTTACAATTTAGGATTTTTGATTATTTCAATTGATTATAATTCTTTAGATTTATGTTTTACTCTACTTGATTTTGTTTATGATATCATGTAAGGTACTAGCTTAATTAGATAATTTTTATTTTTTTCAATTTTATTGCTCATGATTTACGTCTTGTTAAACTATGATTTAGGGAATATTAAATTATGATTTAGGTTTTATTAATTATGATTAATAGTAAGTGAATTAGTCTAATTGAATGGTTTAACTAATTAAATATTATAAACTAGGGTTTACAATTTGGGATTTTAGGATTATTTCAATTGATTATAATTCTTTAGATTTAAGATTTACTCTAATTGATTTTGTTATGATATCATGTAAGGTAATTGCTTAATTAGCTAAGTTATATTTTTTACAATTTTATTAAACTAGGATTTAGGGCTTATTGAACTATGTCACGACCCGGAATTCTCACCGTCGGGACCGTGATGGCGCCTAACATTACACTAACTAGGCAAGCCACTATTAGAGATTTATTATCCAATTCTTTTACGTTTCAGTGATTAACAATAAGCAACCTATAACAAGACGAAATGAACGCGAAAATATATATATAACAGCTTTGAATATATAATACTACTACTACTACCCAGAATCCGAATTCACAATTCACGAACATTCACTTGTTCATCCCCAAGCCCGACTATGCAATTAGTTACGAAATTCGACCTTAATTCGATATCTAAATTCCAATTTCCACCATAAAAATCCTAGATTCTAGGTTGGAAATTCATGAAATATGATGGGTAATTGAAAGAAAGTGGTTTAGGATCACTTACCAAAGTTTTGGGGAAGAAATGGTCTTGAAGAAATCGCCTCTAGAGTTCTAGGATTTGAAAATTTGAAGAATGGGAGAAAAATCCCATCTAAGTCTTATTTACCTAGCTGTAGATGCCGCAAATGCGACCTGAGCTTCGCAAATGCAAAGCTCGCAAATGCGAATCCCTTCATACTTCTGCATTTTACGCAACTGCGAGGTATAGTTCGCAAATGCGAACATGGGAAAGATTACAAATGCGAAGAGTACCCCTCTCCAGCTCCTACAGCAGTTGCGAGAAATTGTTCGCAATTGTGAACATTGGCCTCCACAGCTACTCTTCGCAAATGCAATGAGTAGGTAGCAAATGCGAACCCAACAGTGGTCGCAAGTGCGAATCTTGATCTCGCAATTGCGAGATCAGAGGCCTGCAACAAGAACTGAAGCACACCAACAAAGTTTTTTAAGTCCAAATCACTCTGTAGCCTATCCGAAACTCACCCGAGCCCTCGAGGCTCCAAACAAAACATGCACACAAGTCTAAAAACATCATACGAACTTGCTCGTGTGATCAAATCTCCAAAACAACACCTAGAATACGAATTGAACCCCAAATCACATGAAATTTTCAAGAAAACTTTGAAATTCCTATTTTTACGACCGGACGTCCAAATCACGTCAAATCAACTTTGTTTTTCATAAAATTTCACAGACAAGTCATAAATATGGTATTGGACCTATACCGGATTCCAGAATCGAAATACGAACCCGTTATCCAAAAAGTCAAACTTTGGTCAAACACTTTAATTTCATTAAGCTTTCAACTTTCAAATTTTGACATAGTCCGATATATCGGGCTATTGACTTCCGATTTCGATTCCAGGCATATTCTCAAGTCCCAAATCATGATAGGTACTACGGTCAAAACACGAATCCGAGCCCGTTTACCAAAAATGTCGATGTCAACCCAAATGAAGTTTTTAGGCAAAATTTCTTATTTTTATCAACTTGTAACATAAAAGCTTTTTGGAAAGACGCCCGGACTGAGCATGCAAATCAAGGAAGGCTAAAACATGACTTTTAAAGGTTTTAGATCACAGAATTAGGTTTAAATCATAAGATGACCTATCGGGTCATCACATTCTCCACATGTAAAACAATTGTTCATCCTCGATCGAACATAGAAAAGTACTTGAACTGGTGAATAGGTGGGGATATCTACTCTGCATGTTCGACTTGGACTCCCAAGTAGCTGCGTCAACAGGCTGACCTCTCTACTGCACTCGGACTAAAGGATAACTCTTCAACCTCAACTGACGAACCTGCTGGGCTAGAATGGTCAATCGGCTCCTCCTCATAAGTCAAATCCTTGTCCAACTGGACAGAGCTGAAATCTAACACGTGGGACGAATCACCGTGATACTTCTGGAGCATAGACACATGGAATACCAGATGAACTACTGATAACCCCAGAGTCAACTCAAGCATGTAACCTACTTCTCCCACTCTCTCGAGAATCTCAAAAGGTCCGATATACCTAGGGCTCAGCTTGCCCTTCTTTCCAAACCTCATGACACCCTTCATGGGTGATACAGGAAGCAACACTCTCTCCCCGAACATGAATGCAACATCACGAACTCTACGGTCCGCATAACTCTTCTGCCTGGACTGAACTGTGCGAAGTCAATCATGTATAATCTTGACCTTTTCCAAGGCATCCTGTACTAGATCTGTACCCAATAAGCGAGCCTCCCCTGGCTCAAACCACCCAACTGGCAATCGGCACCGCCTACCGTATAATTCCTCATAGGGAGACATCTAAATGCTCGACTGGTAACTGTTATTGTAGGCAAACTCTGCAAGGGGAAAGAATGAACTCCACGATACTCCAAAATCCATGACACATGCGCTGAGCATATACTCCAAGATCTGAATAGTGCGGTCTCACTGTCCGTCCGTCTGAGGATGAAATATTGTGCTCTACTCGACCTCGTGCCCAACTCACGTTGTACTACCCTCCATAAATGCAAGGTGAACTATGTACCTCGATCAGAGATGATAGACACGGGCACACCGTGAAGACAGGCGATCTCGCAGATGTAAATCTCTGCCAATTGCTCTGAAGATTAGGTAACTGTCATAGGAATGAAGTGTGCTAACTTAGTTAGCCTGTCCACAATGACCCAAATAGCATCGAACTTCCTCTGAGTCCGTGGGAGTCCAACAACGAAATCCATAGTGATACGCTCCCACTTCCACTCAGGAATCTCTATCTGCCGAACCAAACCACCGAGTCTCTGATGCTCATACTTCACTTGCTGAAAATTCAGGCACCGCGCTACATAAGCAACTATATCCTTTTTCATCCTCCTCCGCCAATAATGCTGCCGCAAATCCTGATACATATTTACGGCGCCGGGATGAATAGAATACCGGGAACTGTGGGCCTCCTCAAGAATCAACTCACGAAGTCCATCAACATTAGGCACACAAACACGACCCTGAATCCTCAGGACTCCATCCTCACCAATAGTAACCTGCTTGGCACCACTGTGCCGTATTGTGTACCTAAGGACCAACAAATGAGGGTCGTCTACTGTCTATCTCTGATACGCTCAAACAAAGAAGACCGAGTGACTGTGCAAGCTAGAACACGGTTGGGATCTGAAATATCCAAGCTCACAAACTGGTTGGCCAAAGTCCGATCATTTGATGCTAGCGGCCTCTCACCGAGTGGAATGAATGCAAGGCTGCCCATACTCGCTACCTTCCTACTCAATGCATCGGCCACCACATTGGCCTTCCCGGGCGGATACAAGATGGTGATATCATAGTCTTTCAATAGCTCCAACCACCTCCTCTTCCTCAAATTGAGATCGTTTCTCTTGAACAAATACTAAAGGCTCTGATGATCTGTGAAAACCTCACATAACACGCCATATAGATAGTGCCTCCGAATATCAGCGCCTGAACAGTGGCTGCCAACTCTAAATCATGGACAGGGTAATTCTTCTCATGAACCTTCAACTGCAGTGACGCATATGCAATCACCCTGCCTTCCTGCATAAACACCTCATCGATCCCAACATGGTAAGCATCACAATATACCGTGTATGATCCTGAACCTGAGAGCAATACCAACACCGGCATTGTAGTCAAAGCAGTCTTGAGCTTCTGAAAGATCGCCTCACACTTGTCTGACCATCTGAACGGGGCAATGAGGCTACTATAGATGAAAACCCCTCCACAAATCAATGGTAATAACTTGCCAAACCCAAGAGGCTCATGATCTCCGTGGCTAAAGTGGGTCTAGGCCAGTTATGAACTACTTCAATCTTCTTAGGATCTACTTGAATGCCCTTTACTGATACAACGTGGCCCAGGAAAGCGACTGGATCCAGCCAAAACTCGCACTTCAAAAATTTAGCATACAACTGGCTGTCTCTTAAAGTTTGTAGCACAATCCTAATATGCTACTCGTGCTCATCTCGGCTGGGAGTAGATCAAGATATCATCAATAAACACAATCACAAAGGAGTCCAAATAAGGCTTGAACACTCGGTTCATTAGATCCATGAATGTTGATGGGGCACCTTTCAGCCCAAAGGACATAACCAGAAACTCATAATGCACGTACCGAGTCCTAAAAGCTATCTTAGGGACATCAGATGCCCTACTCCTCAATTGATGATAGCCAGATCTCAAATCAATCTTCGAAAACACCTTTGGCACCCTGAAGTTGATCAAATAAGTCATCAATCCTCGGCAATGGATACTTGTTCTTGATGGTGACTTTGTTCAACTGCTGATAATCTATACACATCCTCATAGATCCATCTTTCTTCTTCACAAACAATACCGGTACGCCCAAGGGCGAGACACTAGGTCTAATGAAGCCCTTATCAAGCAAATCATGCAACTGTTCCTTTTAAAACTGGCGGGGTCATACGGTGTGGCGGAATGGAAATCGGCTGAGTGCCGGGAGCCAAATTTATACAGAAGTCAATATCCTGTCGGGTGGTATCCACGGCAGGTCTGCAGGAAATACCTATTGAAACTCACGAACAACGGGCACGAAATCCATAGAAGGAACCTCTACATTAGAATCGCGGACATAAGCCAGATAGGCTAAACACCTTCTCGAACATACACCGAGCCTCTATGTACGAGATAACCCTGCTGGTAGAATGGCCAGGAGTCCCCCTCCACTCTAATCGAGGAAACCCTGGCAAGGATAACTTCACCGTCTTGGCGTGACAGTCCAATATAGCGTGATAAGGTGACAACGAATCCATACCCAATATAACATCAAAATCAACCATATCTAGGAGTAGAAGATCTACATTAGTCTCAAGACTCCCGATAGTGACCATACACAATCTACAACAATAGTATCCCCATAGGTGTGGACACATATACAGGGGTACTCAAAGAATCACGAGGCACAACCAAATAGGAAGCAAAATAAGATGACGCATATGAGTAAGTAAATCCCGGATCAAATAGAACTGAAGCATTTATACAGCAAACTAAAACAGTACCTATAATAACAGCATCAGATGACTCAGCCTCAGGCCTGGCTGGAAAAGCATAACATCGGGGCTGGGCCCCACCACTCTGAACCATATCTCTAGGAAGGCGTCTAGCTGGCGGGCCTCCACCTATAATGGTCTGACCTTTAACTTTAACAGTCTGGCCCCTACCTTTGGCTGCCTGACCCTTGCCTCTGGTTGGCTGAGCAAACGGTGCTGCAACTGGTGCCGGAACCATGGCACGAGAACCCTGATGTTGTGGTGGAACACCCAATAGTCTCAGACAGGTCCTCCTGATATGCCCATAACCACCACACTCGAAGCATCTGTCCTGATACTATGGCTGTGGAAACTGAGACTGGCCCAAACAGGACGGCTGACCATGGTAATAACTATAAATATGAGGTGCACTGATAGGAGCTGGTGGTGCACTGTAGGCTGGTTGCCCAGAAGAAGGCACATAAGGACCACAACTTCCTGAAGCACTGGGGGATACCTGAAGCACTAAATGTAATGGACTGGGAGGATGACCTCTACCGAAAGTACCCCTACCTCCAGATGAGGCACCGCTGAACCCACCAGAATGATAAGGTCTCTTGTTAAACCCCTGACCTCCCTATCCAAGAAACATCTCGAGTCTCCTTTACATTGGCAGCCGCCTGAAAAGAAATCTCACTCCTAGTCTCCTTAGCCATCTGTAGTCTAATAGGCTAAGAAATTCCCTCAATAGACCTCCTCACCCTCTCTCTTTCTCGGTAGGAAGCAGAAGAAGGGCATGACGGGCCAAATCCACAGAACGGGTCTCATACTGAGTAACAGTCATACTACCCTACTGGAGACGCTAAAACTCACAGCGATGCTCCTCTCTCAAGGTGATAGGCAGAAACTTCTCTAGGAAAAGATGAGAGAACTGGTCCCAAGTAAGAGCAGGCGACCCAACTGGTCTAGTCAACAAATAATCCCTCCACCATTTCTTGGCGGAACCAGTCATCTGAAATGCAACAAAGTCGACCCCATTGATCTCCAATATACCCCTGTTCTGAAGCACCTCGTGACAGCTATCAAGATACTCTTGGGGATCCTCTGAAGTAGCACCACTGAAATGGACTAGGAAGAGCTTGGTAAACCTATCCAATCTCCACAAAGCCTCGAAAGACATAGCAGACCCATCATCGGCCTGTGCTGCAACAACCGGCTGAACTACACCGACTGGATGAGTTGCTGGAGTTTGATACTAGGGAGCCATTTGCTCCGGAGTGTGAGTAGCAAGATTCTGGGCTCCTCCTCCTACATGAGAGACGGCTGATGCCATGGGAAATGCACCAATCTGAGCCATACTCTCCATAAGTCCCACCAAACGGACCAAAGCATCCTAAAGAACTAGGGTGGAAATGAACCCCTCCGGGACCTGAGCTGGATCGGCAGTAACAGTTTGGGCTGGAACATCCTCATCAAACTCTACCTGAGGCTCCAATGTTGGGGCTGCTGCTCTGGCTCTGGGCTAAGCCCTGACCCTGCCTCGACCTTTGGCACGGCCAAGACCTCTGCCCCTCGTAGGAGCTGCCACTGGAGGCTCTGGATTCTGCTCATCTGGAAAAGCAGTATGTGTTCTCACCATCTACGAGAGAATAAGAGTAGAAGAGTTCAATCAGTTTTGAGAAAACAAAATCGCATGACAGAGAAGAATAGAAGTGAAATTCGTTGCTAAACTTCATAACCTCTGGGAGATAAGTACACACGTCTCTGTACTGATCCCCCAGACTCTACTTAGCTCGCTCGTGAATTGTGAGACCTGGGCAACCTAGTGCTCTGATACCATCTTGTCACGACCCGAAATCCCCACTGTCAAGACCATGATGGCGCCTAACATTACACTTGCTAGGCAAGCCAACATTAGAGATTTTTTAGCCAATTCTTTTACATTTCGGTGATTAACAATAAGCAAGCTATAACAAGACAAAATGAACGCGGAAATATATATATATATATATATATATATATATATATATATATATATATATATATATAACAACTTTTAATATATACTACTACTACTAATACCTAGAATCCAGAGTCACAATTCACAAGCATTCTAAGATTTTACTACAAGTATTTGTCCGAAAGAAAATACAACTGTTCGCGAAATAAATAAACAGTAAAGTATGAGGTATGGAAGGGGACGCCAGGGCCTGCGAATGCCAACAGGACTACCTTGGGTCTCCTAGCAAGTGAATCCTACAACCAACCTCTCGATCAGCTCGGACCAACTCCAAAATCTGCACAGGAAGTGCAGAGTGTGATATCAGTTCAATAGACCCCATGTACTGGTAAGTGCCGAGCCTAACCTCGATGAAGGAGTGATGAGGATACGGAGGGGCACTCACAAAATAATCTGTGTACAGTATATAATAAAAGTAGAAAGGAAGACGGAATAAAATAGAGTAGTAACTTGCAAGAAGTAAATACAGTTCTTAAAGTATTTCATTAGTGTTCAGCTACTACCAATCCTTAAGTGCAATTTGAGATTTCCGTACAGCCAACACAGTCAGAGAAAAGTATAAGCATATACATTGTTGCAGTGCGCAACCCGATTCCACTGTACATATCATATTCCTCCCTTATTTCCTCTTAATAACATAAACAATAGAATATAAATAAAAGTGTTGTGGCGTGCAACCCGATCCCACCATATCACAATAATCACAATCAAAATTCACCCTTATTCCACCACAATCCACCCTTATTACACCTGTTCCGGTGTGAAACCCGAACCCACCATAAAATATCAATTCACCCTTATTCCTCCTCAACATATCACCCTTATTCCACATGTTGCGGCGCGCAACCCGATCCTACCATATCAATATCAATTACTCAGTAAGTACAAAAATTTCAAATTTCAAATCACAAAACCCTGTACAATACTTAATCTTCAAACCAAAGCAAATGCGAAGCTTGTACACTATGAAACTTCACACAAGTAATACTACTCCGCGAGACCAATCCAGAATATACCATAAAAGTACCAATAAACCAGCTTTAACATATAATAGGAGAAAATTAAGCTAAGGGATAACTAATACCTTTAACAAAGGAAAACGAAATCTCACAAGTAGCAATTAGGCATGGGAATTCAGGTAAATCATGAAACAGTTAAGGCAGGGAAAAAGACAATTTGAGAAGAACGAAAAAGAAACAGGAAAAACAGATAAATTGGAGGCGCATAAGTACTCGTCACCTCACATTTACGCCGCTGACATGAATTTCATATAGCAAATAGGTCGAGGGTTCCTAATCCTTCAAGTAAAGGTTAGACACAATACTTACCTCGCTCCACAAGCCACTTAATGCTCAACTACAGTCTTTCCTCTAGAAATCTCCTCCAAACCACTCGTATATATTCACAATTGACTCAATAATATAAATTATTTCTAAAGAAATGAATTACAATGCAAATATTTAGGTTTCTCAAGTTTTCCCCCAAAAAGTCGAAAATCGACCCCGGGCCTGCTTGGTCAAAACCCGAGGTTCGGACCAAATCCCATTCACCCGTTCATCTCCGAGCCCGATTATGTAATTAGTTTCAAAATCCGACCTCAATTTAAGGTCTAAATTACAATATGCAAAAATCCCTAATTCTATCCAAACCCCCAATTTCTGCCATGAAAATCCTAGATTCTAGGTTGAAAATTCATGAAATGTGATGGGTAATTGAAAGAAAGTGGTTTAGGATCACTTACCAAAGTTTTGGGGAAGAAATGGTCTTGGAGAAATCGCCTATATGGTTCTAGGATATGAAAATCTGAAGAATGGAAGAAAAATCCCGTCTAAGTCTACCCAGCTGCAGATGTAGCGAATGCGACCTGAGCTTCGCAAATGCGAACCCCTTCACACTTCTGCATTTTTTGCAAATGCTAGTTATAGTTCGCAAATGCGAACATGGGCAAGATCGAAAATGCGACCAGGTGATCACAAATGCAAAGAGTACCCCTCCCCAGCTCCCATCGCAATTGTGAGAAATTATTCGCAATTGCAAACATTGGCCTCCATAGCTACTCTTCACAAATGCGATGAATAGGTCACAAATGCGAACCTAATAGTGGTCGCAAATGCGAAGCTTGATCTCGCAATTGCAAGATCAGGGGCCTGCAACAAGAACGGAAGCACAACAGCAAAATTTTCTAAGTCCAAATCACTCTGTAGGCTATCCGAAACTCACCAGAGCCCTCGGAGCTCCAAACCAAACATCATACAAACTTTCTCGTGTGATCAAATCGCCAAAACAACACCTAGAAGTACGAGTTAAACCCCAAATCAGATGAAATTTTAAAGAAAACTTTGAAATTCCTATTTTTACAACCAGACGCCCGAATTACGTCAAATCAACTCCGTTTTCATAAAATTTCACAGACAATTCATAAATATGGTATTGGACCTATACCGGGTTCTTAATCCAAAATACGGACCCATTATCCAAAAAGACAAACTTTCGTCAAACACTTCACTTTCATTAAGCTTTCAACTTTCAAATTTCGACATAGTCCGATATCTCGGGCTAGGGACTTTCGATTTCAATTCCGAGCATCCGCACATGTCCCAAATCACGGTACGAACCCACCTGGACCGTCAAAATACGAATCCAGGTCAGTTTACAAAAATTGTTCACCGAAGTCAACTCAAATGAAGTTTTAGGCAAAATTTCTTAGTTTTATCAGTTTTTTACATAAAAGCTTTCCGGAAAGACGCCCGGACTGCTCACGCAAATCGAGGAAGGCTAAAACATGACTTTTAAAGGTTTAAGATCATAGAATTAGGTTTAAATCATAAGATGACCTATCAGGTCATCACAAGTTATGATTTAGGGCATATTAAATTATGATTTAGGGTTTACTAATTATGATTAACAGTAAGTGAGTTTGTCTAATTTAATGGGTTAACTAATTAAATATTATAAAATAGGGCTTACAATTAGGGATTTTGGGATTATTTCAATTTATTATAATTCTTTAGTTTTAAGGTTTACTTTAATTAAATTGGTTAACTAATTAAATATTGTAGCGACTCTAATTATGTTTAATGGTACGGTTAGAATAATATTGTATTCAAATTAATATTCACTCAAATTATTTAAATGTTGTACTTTGTAACTAGTTTATTATGTAACTTAATTTTATAAATTAATTTGAATTATTATTAATATAACATGTAATTTATTTGTTCTTTGTGTAGATGGAATATCGTAGTTGGATGTATAATAGGAATTATCCGAATCGTCGGTTATTTAGATAGGAATTTATAGAAGGGGTTAAGGAATTTATAAGGCATGCAATGTCACTTGGATCATTTCGGATTGGAGGGATGATTAGGTATCCTTGTACGAAGTGGAAGTGTTTGCATTTTTTGGATTCGGGGATGTTACGACTCATCTTTATAGAAAGGGGTTTATGGATAATTATTTTGTGTGGACTAGTCATGGAGAGGTTGATGGTACTGATGGTGTATTTCATAATATAGTTGTTGGTGAAAGTAGTAGGTCAGTGGAGAATAGCGTTCAACATCCTAGATATTGTGAAATGGTAGCGGATGCTTTTGGGATGCACTTCGATTTTGAAATCCATGAAAGTGTTGAACAACCTCCTAACGAAGAGGCAAAATATTTTTATTAACACTTAGAGGCCGCTAGTCGTCACTAAGGGAAGGGAGTATCCACTCTCAGTCAGGGGCGGATCCGGGATTTAACAGTTACGGTTGCCATATGTTACACCCGGCAATATTACGATGATATTACACTTTGCAGTATTAAGTTGCACCCTGTAGTATTGTACGTTGAATTTGTCGTAAGGTAATTGACATCAGTCCAAGTAAAGTATTATTTGGAGGTTATAAGGATTATGCTATTTCACAAGTGATGAGTAAATCCGTGAAGGTGAAAGGGGAATCAAGTCAAAGAAAATGAATTTTCGTCAAAGTTTGGAATTTTGAGGTAAAATACGGCCCGAGCTAAAATACCCGCTATTTATGGACTAGTGCATACAAGGTACTACATGACCATGCTAGTAAGGTGTACAAGGTATGTTAAAAGAGAGTAGTATTTTAATAATTTGAGGTAATTTTTAAATTATGCGGGTAATTGGTTAATTACCGGATAACGGGATATTACCCAATTAACTAATAAGTGGGTAAAAACTTAATAAATTACACCCAAGAAACGTGGCAGGAAGCCAGTCATCTTATCATTATGGGTCTATTTCCTAATGTAGGAATTTAATAACTAAAAACTTACTACTAAAGTCTTGTTTTCACTTTCATTTTGGACAACCACCAGAACGCCTTTGTCATAGAATAAGTCCTTCTTCCTAGTTCAAAGAACTTAAAGAACAGAATCTATACTTAATCTATAAAGGGTCCAACGAAAATATTGCACTAAAGCAATTCCAATGGGAATTGTTACAATTGTAGCAACATACAATTTTGAGGTTCGAAAGGAGTACGGTGCAATCTTCTCCAAGAGTATTACACGGATTTTTCCCTACTCCAGGTATGTTAAGGCCATTCCTCCTTTCTTTTGGCATGATCCATACGATAAAAATGAAACAAGCAAATGCACAACTTCCATAAATTACTATATTCATAGAAATACTAGGGGTGTCTATATTCTTGATTCCCCATGTGAATTATTATTATCTTCTGTTCATGGGTACCAGAAAAGTACGTATTTGATAATGTTTATCCGAAAGACATATTGATTTTTATGGCATTCTGAGAAAATATTATTAACGTATTTTTTATGCATTTCATACATTTATACATGTACATTGACCCATGACTCAGATGGCGTTATATACGCATATATGTGTATGTATATATATGTATATGGGATATGTTAAAGATTATGGCATTATATATGCACCATCACCTGATCAGCTGGTATACGTTGATGATTTTTCCCACAGTGGCCAAGATGATATGATGGGATGCCCTCAGAGGCTGATGATGTTATGAGACATGTACCTATGCACGACATGACATTCATACGCATATGCATGATACTATAATTATTTCATGATTTATAAAGTTATTCAGACTTACAGGTGGAGTCACTTACTCTATATTTCCTCCATATCTTTTATGCGCTTGTTTATATGCCTTACATATTCAGTACATTATTCGTACTGACGTTCCTTTTTGCCCGGGGATGCTGCGTTTCATGCCCGCAAGTCCGGATAGACAGGTCGAGAGCCCTCCGAGTAGGCTATCAGCTCAGCGGAAGATATTGGTGCGCTCCATTTGCTTCGGAGTTGCTTGTTTGGTTAGTATGAGTTAGATGTGTATTGTTTGTTATGGCGGGACTATGTCCCGGCCTTTATGAAAATTATGTATTTTAGAGTCTTGTAGACAAATGTCATGTACGTAAAAGATTATATGGCCTTGCCGGCCTATGTTCAGTGTTCAATTGTTATTTTGGTCCTAGAGGCCATAGGTCTTATGTATAAGTTTCCATTACCTGTTGTATTCTGCCTATTTCACGGCAGCCTCTCCGGCCCAATTATCTATGATAGTATGACATGAAAAGATACGTTATGTTGGTACTCGGTTGAGTAAGGTACCGGGTGCTCGTCGCGGCCCATCGGTTTGGGTCGTGACAAAAGTGGTATCAGAGTTGTTCTATCCTAGGGATTCTACAAGTCGTTTCTAGTAGAGTCTTGTTTATGGGTGTGTCGTGCACCACACTTATAAACAGGAGGCTACCGGGCATTTATGATTGTCACTCTTTGTTCTTAGTCTAGATCGTGTGGTAGAGCTCACTTATAAGAATTCAAATCTCGAACTTCTATTCGTAATAAGACGATGCCTACATTCATAAAGATGATCGGTAAGAGATATAGTTATGGACATGTTGAGTTAGAGGAACTCAATTTTTCAACTTGCTTATGATGAGTAAATGAGAGGTCTTCAGCAGATCATGCATGTACTAAAAGGTGTACGGTTCTTTATAAGGAACTTTTAGGAAAGAATACTTATCCGCTCTTACAGTAAAAAAAATAATACGAAATTGAAAGTTACACACGAGTTGCAGCAAGTAAAAGAAGCAAGGTGAATAATGGTATGAGGTACCCAGTTAATAAAGTTTATCTTTATTTACCATTGAGGAAGTGAAATATAAGCATTGTGAGTTACCCTCAACAGTAACAGAGGTATGAATAATTGGCCACACCCATCTCAATTATACATTATACCCTATTGGGGGCTAATGGGTGTAGATTAAAAAAAAGGACGGGATATCAGGATCCGGCTGGGGTTAGAGCAACCCAAAATGGTGAATTGATTGTTTGCGTTAGTTGACATTTACGAAGGATATTGCAAATGTGCTAATAGATATCCTTGTGAGACACCCAGGTGTCGCACTCTAAAATAGTAAACTAAAAATGAGTACTATAAAGATAGACACATGAAGCCTTGAAGGGATAAATATTACCATAGTATGGCTCGCGTCCCTAGTAGAGCGAGAACGTTAAGCAACCCGAAGAGCCACTGGATGGAGCAAAGGGGAGCTAAAAGAAAAGAATGTGTTGTTCGAGTTTTCAGAATAAAGTGATAGGCATAAATGTTAGAGGGAAATAAGAAAAAAGTTAATGAAGCATTATGAGTAAGATAGGATACATGAATGACAACGGTAGATCAAAAGATGACAGTATTACAGGATCTATAGTCAAGTGAAGGAAGAGACTATAGGTGACAGGACTTAGGACAACAAAAGAGTATAGGCCATACAACCATGTCCTCATTTCGATAAATAAGTTCGCAACTCTAACGCGATTACCAAAAGGAAAAGTTAGACCCGGAGTAATAGAACCAGTATGGATTGGTGAACGAGATAAACTAAACATGAATCAGGGACTGAGTGATTGATAACATTCGGCATCATCGGAATTTTAGAATGCAGTCTAGCAATAATAGAATGGACAACAGAAGAAGATCCCTGATGAATTCATAAAATGGTCATTTTAGGGAGACGCTTCCCTAAATTAAGCAATATGAGCAATGTTGAGCTTAAGGGACTGTATGTGCCAATTACACTAAGTGTCACCATCGCAAGTGAGGAATTTTGTTATCCTTGGTACAGAAGGATTACCGCAAGGCTAGTAAGGGTCATAGATGATGTGAAAGGACGCCAAAGATAAAGAGGAAAAATATCTATAGGCAGGTCGTCATACCTCCTTGTCTTAGTACTCCCCTAAAGGGGGAATATTGAATGATAAAGCAAGAATGCAATAAAAACTAGAAAGGGATGAGATTGCACTTATTCAAATGTTACAGATGCTATGACTCCAGAACATTATGTAAGCACGACGTCAAAAAAAAAGGAGTAAGGGTTCCTCCATGGGATGTTATTAATAGATAAGGAGCCAGTATGTGAGGTAAGTTAAGACAAGGAAATAACCCTAGAAAGATTACACGGAATATGGAGATGAGAATGGGCTGACGAATAGTTAGTAGTTGATTCCGAAAAATCCTAGTCATGACTAGACAAGAAGTTATAGACAAATCAGCAGATCATGCAAGATAAATGTAGTAAACCCCCAACATGGAGGATTTAACCTCGCAGTAATGTCATTATAACACTTGAGGTATATTCAAATAGGAGTCGAGGTAGTTGAAGGTACTGTAAGAGTGTTACGGGGATAAAAGTAAGTGCTACCGCGAAGACAGTCAAAATATTAGTTCAGGAGTAACCCTACAAGCACAAAAGCGTAGAGATAAGTAACTATGGATGATTATAGGCAAGGAAGAACATCAAAAGGTCCATAATAAGCTCACAACTTTACGAGGGTCAAGGGTTCTCCCTAAGTAATACAACGAAAGAGTAGCTGAGGAAATAAGGAAGAAGGCTTCAACTTAAGCACAACGAGCTAAAGAGGAAATGGTCGTGTAACAACAGTCTCACAACAACATTATAAGCACTCCAAAGGAAAGTGGAACCTACCGTGACTAATGGACGGGAAGTAAAAAAAACAATTTAAAAGTAATATTCGAGATCATATGAGCTGTATGAAAACTTTGGCATATGTGGGCACTAAGATAAGCTAAGTATGGACGCAACAAGGGGGCAGAAAGACCAGGAAAAGTAATAGCTTACGTTGAAAGAAAGCTAAAATGGAACAAAAGAAATTATTCGATCAATGATCCAGAGTTGGTTACGTTATGAAATCACTTAACGGTTCGGAGATTTATACATGCAGCATATACATCCATAAAGATTCTGGTATACGTCAAAAGAAAGAATTGAGCCCAGGTTATAAATGAAGGATCAAATTATTAAAGGGTTGTGTCATGCATATTTCTCAAGCCCATGAAAGGATAAATAGGATAACTAAAACCATGAACCACAGATCGGAAGATAGCTTAAGCCTATATAAAGGTTGATCAAAGGGAGAGGAAACTGAAGAGTTACATCAACTAAGTAATCAGGAGTCTGATTGTTGGACCCAGAAAATTAGAAACATCGTGATCGAGAACATTGCATGATCTCCCTTAAAATCAGAGGTACGAGAGAGATAGTACAACAAACATAGTCTATAATGACTCTGCGATAAAGCCAGTAATAAGAAGTCAGTATGAAGCTTCCACCGGATTGTAGTATTATAATAGAGCTTGAAGTTGTGGTGTGAATCATACCTACATGAAAGGGAGGTTATAAAAGATATGGAAGATATGATACAAGATTTTAAGTCAGGTAAAAGTGAACAACGTACTAGATACTCAAATGCAAAAAGTTGTGAATAGTCCTTACTTCGGATATAAGGCTATAAGCAAGGGTATCCAATAACTGGGAATGATAGCGGCATCGTCATCGGCTTGTCTTCCAGCCTATGGTTTCCAAGTACTAAGAAATATAGTTAAGAGAGTAGAGAATAGTTAGAGACGATGTGATGCCAGAATAACATAAGAAAATCTGTGGTGCAAGCAAGTTGAAGGAGAGTTGCGAGTATTATAAATTGGATAGGTATAGGTCACAAGCTAAAGTATGGTAGAGCAACAAAGTTTTAAGAAAACATGAGTAAGAATGAGAAATGGCAAGTGGAAGGTGATGAGAATGGATAACTCCTCGGGAGTAAGTCCATGAAAACAAGAGAGAAAATGGTTTCTCTAAGTTATTGAAAGTTCAGTATAGCCTGAATGAACTCAAATGAGTCTAAGATTAATAACATTTAGAAAGAATGAAATGCTGACCTGGAAATAAAATGAGGGTATAATTGTGACAGATAAAGAATGACGTTTGGGCCTTCGTTTGAATAATGATTCAAAAAAAACGGGGAAGAAAGAAGAGAAGGAGAAAAGATTTCGCTGGCAGAATGAAATTAGGATACCCCCATAAGGAGAATCACATTGAGACACTATGAAATATGATTATAGAAATCACTTCAAATATTCCCCAATGCAACGTGAGCCCTAACGACAATGTATTATGTATGAAGTTTCAAGTCTCCAAGTAGAGGATTATAAATCAACATTGAGGTGAATCAACAATGGACAGATACAAGTTACAAAGTATGACATGAGATTAGGCCATAATCCTCAAGACGAACGGTAATGAAGCGACATTAAAGGACTGAGATTTATGCCTAAAGGATAGGTAACAAAAGTAATTGGAAGTTTGGTACGCATACCTTAGTAATGATAAATTGAAGTAAAAATTATGGTATAGTATGACCCATGTAGATGTAGTAAAGCCATACGAAGGGATAACCAGATCTATGAAATAAGATATGGCCATACGAGGGAAGAACTTCACTACACCTATACGAGGGAAGAACTTCAGTACACCTATAGATGCCTAGAGAGGTATCCTATTAAGTCGTGTATACATTTACAAAGTAAGGCCTAGATATTGAGTAAAAGCTAAAACTAAAAAGGAAAGATGAATCACATAACTGCACTTACAAAGCCAGGGTCATACAGGCTGCATGACAGGAGGTAGCAGCAGTTGCGAGATTACAATGATTTCGACCACAAGTCATGATATGAGCAAGAAGACTAAAGGGGGGAATACCCTAGACTTTGGATTTATTCACAGGGTAACTGCTTAAAATGGCAAGGAAAGTATTAAAGTATTCACAAGAGCTATAAGTTATGAAAATGATAAGAGCATCAGTCAACATTCGAGGACGAATGATCCAAAGGAGGGAATGATGTTACACCCCGCAATATTACGATGATATTACACTTCACAGTATTAAGTTACAATGATGTTGCACCCTGTAGTGTTGCACGTTGAATTTTTTGTAAGGTAATTGACATCAGTCCAAGTAAAGGATTATTTGGAGGTTATAACGATTATGCTATTTCACAAGTGATGAGTAAATTCTTGAAGGTGAAAGGGGAAGCAAGTCAAAGAAAATTAATTTTCGTCAAAGTTTGGAATTTTGGGATAAACTATGGCCCGAGCTAAAATACCTGGTATTTATGGACTAGTGCCATACAAGGTACTATATGAACATTCTGTATTTGTAAAAAAGAGTTTCACACGTAAGCCAGCTTTTGAGAACTCAGCCAGTCACGTCAGAGGAAAACGCGATAGCTGGATGTGATTCTTTGAAAAGGTACGGAACAAAGTTGCACGATTCAGTAAACCCTCGATCTTATCAGCCATGGGAAACTCAACCTGATCAAAACAGGGGAGAGGCACGGTCAGAATGANGTACGTTATAAGAATCTCTTATATAAGGGAGGGGAATACAGCTTGTAAAGGCATCTGATTCTCGAATATAATTGACTTGACTTCGTTTTTCTATATTTCTGCATTACTGTCTGTTATTCATTTTTCTCTATTTCCTTGATTATCAGTAACCCGTGTTCATCCTAAAAATAGCTTTAGTCAAAGGGTCTAATTCTTTGGTTAAACAAATTGATTCCGTTACCGGGAATCTGATAATCTTTGTTTTCTTTTCAAGTGATATCCTCTGAACTATGTCAAACTCCAACGACAACAACCAGCAAATGAGTGGAACCCCAGTTCCATCGCCTTCAGGAACCCCACGTGGTTCAAGGGAACCATCCCCAGAAATATCCAATAACAAAAATGGTGATAATGATCAAATTGTGGAACAAGATCGTGTAAAGCAAATGATTGCAGAATATGTGAGCCAAGCTTTGCAAGAATTTGCGAGAGGATTATCGACATCATTACCTACACCGCCGTCGCCACCCCCCAATAACACCATCACCATGGAAAATCCTCAATCTGGGTTGGCAAAATCAGGAAGAGGAGATACTCCTAATGAATTTCTCAAAACGAGACCAGATATATCTAATAACTCAGAATTGCAAAATTTACTGCTAACCATGCAGAAACAGATGAATGAGCAGAATGATCGCATCGAACAAATTCCTGGAGTACCACCTATCATCAAAGGCATTAATGTTGATAGGTATTCTCAACAACCTTGGAAGC
Organism: Nicotiana paniculata; assembly: GCA_005239505.1. NCBI lineage: Eukaryota > Viridiplantae > Streptophyta > Magnoliopsida > Solanales > Solanaceae > Nicotiana > Nicotiana paniculata. Next base: position 27,974 of record ML362866.1, on the reverse strand, counting down.
CAAGTGCGACATCCTTGCCTATACCCAAGAAGTTTAAAATGCCTGACGTGCCCAAATATGATGGAACAACTGACCCACGTGACCATTTGACTTCTTTCACTACTGGGGTAAAAGGCAACTACTTAACAAAACAAGAGATTGAATCAGTCCTTGTCAAAAATTCGGGGAAACACTTACCAAAGGGGCCCTAACCTGGTATTCTCTTCTCCATGAAAATTCTATTGGATCTTTTGCTGAGCTTGCAAATTCGTTCATAAAAGCACAGTCTGGTGCACAAAAACTTGAGAAGAGAATGGAAGACATATTCAAAATAAAAAAAGGAGACACGGAACTACTCCGTGAGTTTGTTGACATGTTTCAACGAGAAAGAATGCAGTTACCCAGGGTGCCTGATAATTGGGAAGCCATGACATTTGCAAGCAACCTAAATGATGAAAGCTCAGAAGCCACAAGACGACTTAAGGAAATTCTAAGAGAATTCCTCGCTACAACATGGAACGCTGTATATATCAGGTATAGTACTAAACTCATAATAGAAGAAGATAGCATTGCTCGTTCGAGAGATAAAGATCATTCCAGATCCAGACGTCCTGAATCAGATAGAAGTTCAGGTAAAAACAGGTACAATCCTCACTTAGGACCCTCGGGAAACGATATTCACCCCAGGTTTGAAAACACTAGGTCGAACTATAGACCACAAAGAAGAGACGTAGTCTCATCCTCGTCTAGATCCAGAAAAGATTGAGATGAACGACCTAGAGGTAATACTCAAATTGGGGATCATACATTTAATGTAAGTACTACTGAACTTGTCTCAATATTGAGGAACATGGGAGACAAGGTTAAGTGGCCCAAAGATTTGCGGTCAAATCCAAGTAGAAAGAATCCATATCACTGGTGTGAATTCCACAACGATCATGGGCACAAAACTGCAGATTGTACATTTTTACAAGGCAAAGTAGAAAATTTATTGAAACAAGGCTATTGAACAGAATTGTTTAGTGATAAAGGTAAACAGGCATATATGAGGAACATGCAAGAGCCCCCAAAGCCTCCTTCTCCAAAACGAACCGTCAACGTGATACACGGAGGTGAAGAAGTGAACGGAGTAATCTGCAAAACAACCACAAAGTTCACAATTACATATGGAAAACGGGCTCGTCAAAATATGGAAGAAGACGATATAACCTTCGATGATGCAGATATCGGCGAATTAATGCTTCCGCACAACGATGCTCTGGTAGTAACTTTACTTATTCATGATACTAACGTAAAAAGAGTGTTGATTGATCCAAGCAGTTCGGTCAATATCATTTTGCTAAGAGTCGTGGAAGAAATGCTACTGGGGAATCAAGTAATCCCAAGGGTACAAGCCATATCAGGGTTTGATAACTCTACGGTTATAACAAAAGGAGAAATTGAGCTTAGCACTTCCTCCACCAACGCGAACCCCAGTTAGTGCTGAGGGGGTGATCAAAAGTACCAGGTTCCAAGTCATCGATACTGACATGGCTTATAACGTGATCGTGGGAAGTCCATGGATCCATGACATGAAAGCGATACCCTCCACGTTGCATCAAGTAATTAAATTCCCCTCTGAATGGGGGATTCAGTAAATCAATGGCGATCAACAGACAGCAAGAAATATAAACTCTGTGGTACACTACAACAAGAAAATAGAGGTGGAAGAATTACGAGATAAGGGAATCTCCCAAGCAGGTAACGCCGCCCAAACATGCATGGAAGAAATTACTACCCAAATAGGTACGGAAGGTATTATTGCAGAAACAGGTGAGAAAGAAAATACTTACGAGAAGGATAATCAAGTTACCACGGAAGGTCAACTATACCACACAGATGCAGATTCCAAACCAGACGTCATTCATGAACCGGAGGAAGATGAGCACATCAAAACAACTACGGAGGAGCTCGAAGCTGTTCCATTATCTGAACAAAAGCCTGAGCAGAAAGTGTATATAAGCACGAGGCTAAGCCCCACTCGAAGAGGTAAGTTAATTGATTATCTAAAGGCTAACGTAGACTGCTTTGCGTGGTCCCACTCAGATATGACAGGTATCCCACAAGAAGTGATGACTCATAAACTAAATGAAGATCTATCATTCGTACCTGTTAAGTAGAAGAAAAGAAAGCAAGGACCATCCAAGAACCAAGTGATCAACGATGAGGTACAGAAACTCTTGAAGATTGGTTCGATACGAGAGGTAACGTACCCTAACTGGCTAGCAAACACCGAGGTAGTACCTAAAAAGAATGGCAAGTGGAGAGTATACGTAGATTATACTGACTTAAATAAAACACGCCCCAAAGATTCATTCTCATTGCCACATATAAATTGATGCCACAACAGGTCATGAATTATTGATCTTATTAGATGCATATTCTGGTTATAATCAGAATAAAATGAATTCCTCAGATGGGGAAAAACTTCCTTCATTACAAACAGTGGGACTTACTATTATAAAGTTATGCCTTTTGGCTTGAAAAACGCTGGAGCCACCTATCAAAGGTTACTGACTAAAATGTTCCAAGAACATCTTGGAAAGACGATGGAAGTCTATATTGATGATATGTTGGTAAAATCAACACAAGCACAATACCATTTCCAGCATCTCTCTGCTGCTTTTGATATTTTATGCGGGTATAATATGAAGCTAAATCTAAAGAAATGCACTTTTGGAGTGCAATCAGGTAAATTTTTGAGTTTCCTTGTATCGAACAGAGGAATAGAGGTAAATCCCACTCAAATTAATGCTATAGAGGAAATACCTGATATTTTAACAAATAAAAATGAAGTCCAAAGAGTAACAGGGAGAATAGCAGCTTTGGGTAGGTTTATTTGTAAATCTTCCGAATAAAGTTTTAAATTCTTCTCAGTTCTCAAAAAGCAGAATCAATTTGAATGGACTGAAGAATGTCAGCAAGCCCTCAAGAATCTGAAGATTTATCTATCGGAACCACCACATCTACCTGGATGTCTAAGAAATTGTTGTAAGTGCAGTACTGGTAAGAGAAGAAAAAGGTAAACAATCATCTATCTATTATGTAAGTAAAACTTTGCTAAATGATGAGACTAGATATCCACATCTAGAAAAATTAGCCTTAGCTTTAATAATGGCATCTAGAAAATTACGACCATATTTTCAATGCCACCAATCACCGTTGTGACCTCATACCCTTTAAGAAATATTCTGCATGAACAGGAATTGTCATAAGATTAGCCAAGTGGGCCATAGAATTAAGTGAGCATGAAATAATCTATCAGCCTAGGACTGCAATTAAGTCTCAAATACTAGCTAATTTTGTTGTTGACTTTAGTAATAGCATCGTACCTGAAGTAGAAAAAGAGTTACAACTCTTTGACAGTGCTAATCCAGGCTTATGGACCTTGTTCACCGATGGTTCTTCAAATATAAAAGGTGTCAGCTTAGGCATAGTCTTAATATCACCCACGGGTGAAAAGACACGGCATGCTATCAAGTGTTATCCTATAACTAACAATGAAGCAGAGTACGAAGTTGTTATTGCAGGGCTTGAACTCGCACGGAAGCTCTCAATCGAGAAAATTGAGATCAACAACGACTCCCAACTGGTAGTAAATCAGATACAGGGGACTTACGTCGCTCGAGAGACTAGAATGCAACAGTATCTTGAAAAAGCACGAGAGCTCGTGAGACAATTCAAAACGTGGAAGGTAGTGCAAATAACTAGAGAGGAAAATGCAGAAGCAGATGCATTAGCTAACCTCGCAGAAGTCACGGAAGTAACAAACAAAGACAATGCAGTTGTCGTCCAACTATTTCATTCAATAATAGACCAGGACAGGAATGAGGTAACGTTTAACAGTTTAACCTAGGACTGGAGAAACAAAATTCTTAATTTTTTATAGAATGGCACCGCACTTGAAGACAGGAAAGCAGCTCAAGCACTTCGCCGCAAAGTTGCACAGTACTGCCTTATTCAAAACTCGCTTTATCGCAAGATGTTCGGAGGACCCTTAGCTAAATGCCTCGGACCTAACCAAACGGAATTTGTGATGAAAGAAGTCCACGAAGGACACTGTGGAAATCACTTTGGGGCGAGATCCTTAGTGAAAACCCTAATCTGAGCTGGATACTATTGGCCTAAGATGGAAGAAGAAGCCGAAAACTTCGTATCCAAATGTGACAGGTGCCAAAGGTTTGCCAATAACATGCATCGACCAACGAAATTATTGCATCCAATAATATCCCCATGGCCTTTCATGAAATGGGGTATGGACATAGTGAGACCTCTTACCACGGCTAAAGAACAAGTACGGTTGTTACTAGTGCTAACTGACTATTTTACATAATGGGTAGAGGCAGAAGCGTTCAAACAAGTGCAAGAAAAGGAAGTTAAAAGCTTCTTATGGCGAAACATAATATGCCGCTTTGGAATACCAAAGAAAATCGTGTGCGATAATGGCCACAATTCATAGGCTTGTAAATCACAGAATTCTTCGAAAGTTGGCAAATCAAGTGGATCGCTTCAACTCCGTACCACATCGTGGCTAATGGTCAAGCTGAATTAACAAATAAGGTCATCATCAACAATCTAAAGAAGCGGCTGGATAAAGCCAAAGGAAACTGGCCCGATGTGTTACCAGCGGTACTATGGGCATACAAAACAACTTCAAAAATAGCCACGGGAGAAACTCCGTTCGCACTTGTTTATGGCTCAAACCATAAAGTTCTCAACAGCCATGGAGGGAGAAAACGACGACGAATTGAGGACCAACTTGGACATGCTTGAACCACGAAGAGAAGCAGCATTGATATGGATGGCAGCTCAAAAACAAATCATAGAGCGTTATTACACCCGTAAAGCTCGTCTCAGGTACTTGAAGATTGGGGACTTTGTCCTCAAAAAGGTCTTTCAATCAATGAAAGAAGCAGGTGCAGGAAAGCTAAATCCAAACTTGGAAGGACCTAAAAAAATCCGAGGCATAGCTGGGAAAGGCGCCTATGAGTTGGAAGCTATGGACGGCAGTGTTCTACCAACAAAATGGAACGCCAACCACCTAAATAAGTATTACTTATAAGGAAAAGAACCGTCAGGCATCAAACGTTCGATTTTATTTTGAACATTTAAAAATTTTACTAACTTTTTTAGATGATAGACATATAGCTAACCCATCACCAGATGATGATATTAGATCTGCAAAGATGCGAGGAAATAACACAATTCCCGGTCTAGGATTACCCTTTCTGATGGACGTTTTAAAGGGTTAAGCAATCATCATCTAAAAAACTATATACCTTCAAGTGCGGAATGTTTTTCCTTTTCAGGAAAAGGACCACAAGGAAGGAATAATCAAGTGCTCGAGATTTCATTCTTCAAAGCTCAAACACTTGGGGGACTATACAGTAGTGAAGGCTAAGACGAAGCAAAGAAGACTATCAGAAAGTCAAAAGCTCGAGCCTGAAGACCCATCTACCCGACGAGACAAGTGATACGAGCATAATCGAAAGAAATCAAAAGAGTTATCCAAATACAAAGCCTAATGCAAAAAGAAAAAACCTTCGAACATGTTCAGGTTGAAAGGCAAAATATTAGTCACGAGAAACAAATGTACATATTTATACTTATTCAAAGCTGTTGTAAGAAAAACAGTTAGGGGTAAAAGATCATCATCAATGTACTCATTCAAAAAACTGTTATCAAATAAAATAGTTATGGATGAAAGATCTATATCCTTGTATTTTTTCAAGAAACTATTATCAAATAAAAACAGTTACGAATAAGAAAACATTTCCCTCGTTCTTATTAGAAAATTGTTTCCAAAACAGTTGCGGATAAAAACCCCAATCTTTATAAAAATTGTTACTAGTAAAAAATAGTTGTTTCCTTTTATTAATATCGAAAAACTGTTACCTACGAAAAATAGTTACGAAATACAAGAGTATATCAAATCTGTTAAACAAAAATAGTTGCAACATGAGTTTTAGACGACGACCAAACACATATAAAATCTCATGGAAGTTCAAACAAAAAACATTCCTTGGAAACATTCTTAAACATGTGTAAAATTCCTATAACTCTATTGCATTATCATGAAGTTGAGACGTCTCATGACAATTATAAAGGGTCCTCTTCCAAAAACTATTCCTACTACAAAAGGCACACGTTTAATATGAAACCGTGCCTATTACAAAAAGGTACGAGTAATCTAAAGCATTCTACAGGAAAAACTCAGAGGTAAAACTAAAACCTTAAAAAATAAAGCATGCAAAAGACTTAAAGAGTAAAACAAAAACTCAATAAAAATCATATTAGCATTAATATATTAAAACGGCTACGCAAAAAACTAAGTATTAAGTTATACTTAGCCGTATGGAATTTTTATATATACATTGAGATGCCCCTAAGTATTTGGGGACTTTAAAGAAATCCAAATTTACACCCGATGGGACTGGGGGTAACCACCAACTGGGACAATGAAAAAAAAGGATGAACCCACAAAAGTTCTTCAAGAGAGGTGTTGACTTCACTGGCAGAATGAGTGGGAGAAACTAGGGAAGAAGAGGCATGAGCGGCTGGAATATCACCATCCGGTGAAGAAAGGTTATGACCTTGTTGAGCCTTCTCCGTGGCTTCCTTAGTTTTAGCTATTTCAGCACTAAGGTCGAAACCCTCTTGACTCATTTCCATCAATGTGTCAAGGCGAGAATTCATGTATGCCTAACTCGCATTGACAACAGCCACCTCTTCAAGATCTTCATAATCCTTTGCCCATACTTGAAGCTCAGCTCTCAATCCGTCCTTCTCCGCTTCCGCAACTTCATGGGCGGCCCTTAACGGTACAATCAACTCCTCTAGAGTTTGAGTTTTGTCTAAAGCCTTACGAAGGTCCTCTTGAGTACAAGTGAGTGATTGCACGAGCTCGCCTGAGTATTCCTCCTTCTGCCCCAACAAGTTTTTCAAGTCTCTAATCTCCTCTGAGGCACGGGACAGCTGCTCAGCGAACGAAGACTCCAGAACACACTTGTCTTTATCAGCCTGACTGGAAGAATCCTTCTCTACTGCCAGTTCTGCTGCCATGAGTCTCATCTGCCGCTTCAAGGTACTCATTTCCTCTTCTAAAGCATCCATGTCAATCCTTAGGCTATCATACTGTGCTTTCTAATTATCAGCATCCGCCTGCAACTCTTTTGTCTCCTAGTTCGTGTTTTAAATCCTCTTCATACTCCATGCCTATATGGTTAATCTACAAGAAATAAACCAGTCAGATATGGTACATTTCATATACGAAAATGAAAGAGGATAACTTGCATCATATCTTCAAAGAAGTATGCACGACCTCCTTGGCCCATGTAAGAGCACCGTGGCTAGCTAGCTTGGCTTTCTCAGAGGGACCTATCAAAGGCTTGAGCCACACTTCGGGCTCACCCGTTTTGTTGAAAAGATTCCCCTCCGGAAGGCATAGAAGGCGCTACTTCCCTAACGGAAGGCATGGAAGTAGGCAGAGATGAAACAACAACAGGCACGGAGGGTTGAGGAGTTGGAGAAGCCACGAGCAAAGCAGCAGGCATGGAGGATTGAAGAGTCGAGGAAGTTACGGGAAAAGCAACAGCAAAAGCCGAAATAGCCAAAGGATTAGATGAGACAGCTTCTCTCAAAGAAGCAGGAAAGAAAGCAGCCAAAGGGACATCGTCAGGAGCAAGATCAACACCCTCATGAATAGGGGATTGTGAAACATCATCAAGGACAGAGGGCTCAACCACATACACGGAAGGCAAGGTCAAGGGTGTAAGCTCATCATCTCAAACCACCCTCCTTCTCCGTGACCTGTGTACTAAAGCACCTTCTTCTTCTTCTTCTACGGAACGAGACTCACCGATCTTCCTCTTCGAGGAAGATGAACTGACAATAATTTCTTGGGCCTGAGCCAAAGACATCTTTGGGATAGATGAGGCAGACACCCCACGAGCAGAGAACCTTATTAAAAGGGAAAAAGTTAAACGACAAAGAAAGAAGAGACTCGAGTAAGGAAAGAAGAAAGAACAAGAGCTTCACTTACCGTGGGTCTTTACATGCCAAACATACCTCCGAGCGAGGTACTTCCAAGATCTCTCTTCTAAAGGAGCAATGGACAACAATTTTTCTACCCAATCACGAATACTGGAGACATTCTGAACAATATTCATGATTGCTGAGAGAAGAAGAAACAGATACGGTGTTAATAAAACATCTCAAGTCAAAACGAGGAAAAGTAAATAAATGTGAGCTAAAGCATACTCACGTGCGCGATTCTACTTCTCAGGGAAGAGAAGATTCTTCACCCACTAAACCAACAGTAGGTACAACAACATACCAGAGGTACCAACCCCTACCCTTATCATCTCCAAGGCTTACCAGCACTCTTTTGCTTCTAGCAGTCAGAGTAAAAACCCCTTCACAAAATAAGGTAGAAGAGTAGAGATGAATAAGATGTTGAAAGTAAAAGGAATTGAGGCTAAAGAAGCCAAACTCCTAAGACATGCGACAACTCGCCACACAAGCGGACCAACTTGTCCTAAGCAGATAATGAAAAAATGACAGAATTCAATTATGACTGGGTCAATGGGGGGTCTAAACCCTAGAGTGATAGGGTATGTATAAAAAAAAGAATATCGCGTCTTGTAAGACGTAATTTTTTTATTACTATTCGGAATATAGACAGGTAAATCAGGCCTCCAAAAGTACTCCCTACGAACAAGGGAAATCTGACCATCAATTATAAGGGTTGAATACCTTGACACTTTCAAGAGAAGAAGATTGGTCTACAAGAACTTGACTATCCCTAGCAAAAACAAACTCAGTAAGGACAATTTCATCAAATCCAAGTTCACGAAGGCGTTCACCTCTTCCTCTAGACAAAGACCAAGAAACCCTAAACCTCGAAAAAACTAGAGATCTAGTGGAAGGAGAAGGAACTATCTGAGAAGAAGAGGAGCCCCTCGAAGGATTGGATCCTAAACTTCTAAGTCTACCACCGCTCTGACTCCTAGTCGGAGCAGAAGATGGCGTTAAATTTTCAATATATATTACTACCTGAGGTTGGTTTGAAGAAGACATGTTTACAAAGGCAAGAAGAATGTTCTTTACAAAAGACAAAGTTATAAAAGTGTTTCGTGGAAGCAAAGAAAAGATGAAAGGTATTTATAGTTGAGGACAACCGTCAAACATGGGAAAAAAGAAAAATAATGATGAAAAGTCATAATTGAAGATGTCACTTCGGGACTGGCACAACCGCAAAAAGCCCTAAAAGGTGCCGAGTAAATGCAGAACCAATCCGAAAATGACACGTGGTATGATCATTAAATGGAAGTGACAAACGACGCCTGTGGTATAGAGAAGGACACAATGATTTGAGGAAAAGCGGCGGCAAAATATTCCCGCCATAAATGAATATCCACTTACCAAATATTAATTGTTAAATATATGGTAAGTAGGGGGACTATCTGTATTGGTAAAAAAGAGTTTCACATGTAAGCCAGCTTTTGAAAACTCAGCCAGTCACGTGGACACAGGAAAACGCGATAGATGGATGTGATTCTTTGAAGAGGTACAGAACAAAGAGACATGATTCAGTAAACCCTCGAGCTTATCAGCCACGAGAAACTCAACCTGATCAAAACAGGGGAGAGGCACGGTCAGAATGAATCTAGACAAAGCTACGGGTAGATTCAAAGACCCATAATTGATTACTCGAACATTATGTAACTGTACCCCAATTACCATTTAATCTTTGTAGCGCCTCATTAATGTCATAATTAGTCATTAATGAGAAACCATAGCAAGAATTGTACGTTATAAGAATCTCCTATATAAGGGAGGAGAATACAGCTTGTAAAGGCATCTGATTCTCGAATATAATTGACTTGACTTCGCTTTTCTATATTTCTGCAATACTGTATGTTATTCATTTTTCTCTATTTCCTTGACTATTAGTAATTTGTGTTCATCTTAAAAATAGCTTTAGTCAAAGGGTCTAATTCGTTGGTTAAACCTATTCTAGTAAGGTGTACAAGGTATGTTAAAAGAGAGTAGTATTTTAAGTAATTTAAGGTAATGCATAATTGGTTAATTACCGGATAACGGGACATTACCCAATTAACTAATAAGTGGGTAAAAACTTAATAAATTACACCCAAAAAACGTGGCAGAAAGCCACCAAGCTAAGAGGATGACTCTTAGTCATCTTACCATTAGGTGTCTATTTCCTAAGTTAGGAATTTAATAACTAAAAACTTACTACTAAAGTTTTTTTTTCACTTTCATTTTGGACGACCACCAGAACGCCTTTGTCATAGAATATGTCCTTCTTCCTAATTCAAAGCACTTAAAGAACAGAAGCTATACTTAATCCATAAAGGGTCCAACGAAAATCTTGCACCAAAACAATTCCAACGGGAATTGTTACAATCGTAGCAACATACAATTTTGAGGTTCTAAAGGAATATGGTGCAATCTTCTTCAAGAATATTACACGGATTTTCCCCTACTCCAGGTATGTTAAGGTCATCCCTTCTTTCTTTTGGCATGATCCGTATGACACAAATGAAACGAACAAATGCTCAACTTCCATAAATTACTCTATTCATAGAAAAACTAGGGCTGTCTATTCTTGATCTCCATGTGAATTATTATTATCTTATGTTCATGGGTCCCAGAAAAATAAGTATTTGATAATGTTTATCCGAAAGACATATTGATTTTTATGGCATTCTGTGAAAATCTTATTAACTTATTTCTCATGCATTTCATGCATGTAAATATGTACATTGACCCATGACTCAGATGGCGTTATTTACGCTTATATATGTATGCATATATATGTATATGGGATATGGGAAAGGTTATGGCATTATATATGCACCACCACCTGATCAGCTGGTATACGTTGATTGTCACGACCCAAATCTCCCTTCGTTGGGTATCAATATAGGAAATAATGATATACACATAGGAATCAGGGAAATAATGATATACACATAAAGACTACGCAATATAGCTAACAAGACAGTGAATTCGTTAAAGAAGGAAAACAATAAGTATTAGCAGAAACCATGAAGTAACACAAAGACTGAATAAAACACAGACAATTCCGACATGTAAATATACAACACGTGCATGTAATGAATCAACAACTTCAACCACTTCTACATAAAATTCATAGTCATCTCCACGAGGTTTCGAACCTCGGACAATCACCATTTACGGGTCCCAATATCTGAACCCTAACACTTGGCATCTTGCGCCCTCATTCAAGTACTAACTGCACGGACGACTCACGTGCCCATTGGGTCATTCCCACCCATACAGTAAGCACAACAAGAGTATCTATACTTGACGAAAACAAGGAGTCCTGAATCATTTAGTAGTACTTAACTACGTGTATGCTTGTGCAGGTGTCCTAACATGATTTCAACAACCAATAGACATAAGGAAACAAAAAGGGCAACACGTACATTTTCATCTCATAAATTTCCACACAAATGAACTCACATGGTAAGTGTTTCAGTACACAATATCAACAACAAGGAATACCCCCTGGCCAACACAAGTATCACAGCCAATCCCTGACATAACCCATCTTGTCACGCCACGCGTGCAATAGTACAGTAGATGCCCTCCTTGTTTCGCCACACGTGCATAAACATGTTCCCACCTTGTCACACCACATGTGCAACACTCAATCTCGTATCCCGCCTTATCACGCCGCATGTGCAATACCAATAGTAAACACGGCACGAAGGAAACCTCGTGCAAATCCCCATATCAACAAATGTACGGCAAAAACCTCGTGCATCACCACAACAAGTACAACAACAACAATGGCAACATTTCAAGATACAATTAATACATCAACCTAAGAGCCTTCAACCACAAGATAGAAAAAACTAGCGCACGAGATATAAACATAACAAGGAGAGCTAGGCGTATTACGAATCACTCAACAAGGAAGGCAAATAGCATGTAACAGCCACACCTAATTTCACGGGTGAACAACAAGAAACGAACACAAACCCGATAATTCCATATAAGGGCAAGTCACGAAGGTATAGAATATCTAAACTTCTTTTAAGGTTGAGCAATTACAAGAATATTCAACAATTTCTACTTAAGGACAAGCAACAGAGAATAATAAAAACTTCATTTAAGACCGAAACAATTATAGGTTGAGATGAAGTTAATTGCAAAATTTGAGATACGCAGTTAAGAAGATATAGCATGACAGTAAAGGAAATAAAACCTTCAGATAAGTCAATTAGGAGTCCAGTAGGCAATAAGAGTAAATCCAAAAGTAAGAACTTCCACGTTTAAGCAAATAAAGATAACACTAGAAATTAGGAAATTCAATCATGCTAAGGCCAATTCATACTCGGCAAATATAAGGATCTAAGATTCCTAAAGGTTCAAATTTCCAAAAATAAGTCCGAGCATGCACTCGTCACCTCGCGTACACGGACTACAATCAACATAGAAGACTCAAATCCTAAGGGGTAATTCCCCCACACAAGGTTAGGCAAGATATTTACCTCAACCGCTCAAATCATATTTGAAATCACGTTCTTTCCATGGGTATCCGACTCCCAATTGCCCAAATCTACTGAAATCAATATCATCATGTAAATGATACTACAAGCAACTAGTTTAACAAATAAATTCGAAGCTAAGACGCGAAATTAGGAAAAATTTCCCAAAAAGTTCCCCGGGCCCACGTCTCGGATTCAGGTAAAATTATATTTTCCGGACACCCATTCACTAACAAGTCTAAACATAAGAAAATCTCTCAAATCGGAGGTCAAAGTCCCAATCAAAACTCAATAATTCAGTCTATGAAGTTTATCCCATTTTCTACCCAAAATATTCGAAATTAAAGGTTGGATTTAAGATTGGAAACATGGAATTGGTCTATAATGGATAGAAATAACTTACCCAAATTACCCAGGTGAAAAAACGTCCAAAAATCGCCTCTTCCGAGCTCCCCAATTCGAAAATGGGGAAAAATAACATAAACCCTCGGTTCTGCTTCTTTTCTGCCCAGCAATTCCGCACTTGCACCCCTGGGACCGCACATGCGGTCCTGCACCTGTGGAACTACCATCGTAGGTGCGAAAACCCACTAAAAATCATGGGGTCGCACCTGCGGTCAAATGGCCGCACCCGTGGCTCCGCACCTGCGGAAACTACCGCACCTGCAAGGATTGGGGGTTTGGGCTAAGTTCCGCACCTGCGAGCTTCTCGCCGCACCTGCGGAAAGTCCATCGCAGGTGCGAGACACCAGAACCAACAATGGTTCAGCTGTCTCCCAAGTTCTAATAACACCCGATGAGCATCCTAAACGTACCCGAGGACCGCCGAGACCTGTCCAACCACACACACGAGTGATATAACCTAACACGGACTCGATCGAGGTTTCAAACCACATAAAACAACACTAACACGATGAATTAAACTAAAAATCCATGAAAATTCTTCAAACTTCTATAAACATTAAGTTTTGAATTTAAGGTCCGAATCACGTCAAATTGAGTCTGTTTCTTACCAAATTTCACAGATAACACATATAAATCATATTGAACCTGTACCGGGCTTTAGAATCCTAATGCGGGCCCGATATCACAGGTTTCACCTCAAATATCATTTAAAAAAACATTATATTTTTCAGAAAACAATTTTTTTTAAAAATTCATTTCTCGGACATGGGACCTCGAAATTCGATTCTGGACATACGCTCAGGTCCCATATTTTCCTACGAACCCTCCGGGACCGTCAAATCACGGTTCCAGGTTCGTTTACCAAAAATGTAGACTGGAGTCAACTTTATTCAAATTTCCAATACAAAATTTTCATTTCTTTTAAACAACTTTTCACATAAAGGCTTCCCAGCTACACACCCGGGCGGTGCACGCAAATCGAGGTGACATAGAAGGAGGTTTTCATGACCTCAGAACACAGAATTAGATAGAATATATGGGATGTCCTTTTTGGGTCATCACAATCTCCCCCTCTTAAACAAATGTTCGTCCTCGAACATGCTAAGATTTATTTTGAACTCATCAAATCACTAATTGCGCATTTCCAATACACCCCTGCGGGTGATCCCACGTTACCCCAATCTCCATAAGACTGACGACACCACCACAACCGCAATTTAGCTTTTCTATTACCACTGATAAGCCTTATACCTCAATTTCTCACCTTCTACTCATTTCCAAAATACCCGATTCTAAATCCACATCGGACATTAGCCCCAACCAGCTGCATTAACTCATGACTATACCCATAAGGAACGACCAAACAATATGTCACATCACACATAGGCTCATAATAACACTTGGGTCGCAATGGCTGCCCAAAATCAACTCAGCATTGGCAATTAGCCTCATATCCGGTAGAACTATTCCTAACTCCATCACACTGATAATAAAGCAAGAAACACGAAGACTTCATAACCTTGACACCAAAATCACCAAGACACAGCTAACACCATTGGGAACACACCCCGCAAGATAAAACTCAAGGAAAATAAAACGAAAATGACTAAATATGAAAGGAGAAACACATAAGGAAACTATCAAACAATCCCGACAGGCACAACTCTCTATCAATGCTAACTTACACAACAACATAACAAGGAAGGAACTAAAGCACCTGAACAAATCACAAGGATACCATCCTGATAAAATTTCCACTACGGTACTCAGCCCGGTCCAAATATATCGGATCACAAATATCACGAGGACCTCGCCCTCAACTCTGAATCACATACCGAAAATATATCATACCAATTTAAATTCCTCCACTAATTAATCTCAGCTGATAAAAATCATAATGCTAGCTGATCTCACATCTCGATGGAGTATCAAATCACAACTCGTAAACAAAATACTCAGGAATCACATCAAACTTACCGTAATGGACAACAGGAATTTACTACTAGTCTCATGACTCTCAATACTCAATAGAGACAAACAATTGACATGGGCTAATACTCACAGAATCTCCCAACAGGAGCAAACACAAAAAAATAGAGTGTAAAGCATGAAACTCACTCATAAACAAAACAACAATGAGAGAACTCGTTCCGACCAGCAGAGCTATAATGAAATACAAACGGTTCCCCTCTGTAATGAAACAAATCATACATGTACTGTAACATCTGGCACAACGGCCTCCAGCCTACTATACAAAACACATCAACGGGTCGGGCCTCCCCCTCTTGGGCGCCCTCTACTCGCCTGAATGCCCTGTTGTAACACATCTGCCCGGAGCCTAGGACAATCTCTCACCATGTGGCTGATATCTCCACACTCAAAACAACCTCTCTGCTGACGTGGCTGTGGAAACTGCACGGCCCGAGTACTCTGAGACCCATGAGTACTTGAAACCCCATGCGAAGCCGGCAATGCAAATTGAACTGGCTGACCCATAAAACCTCTATCGTGTCGTACCCTGCCTCCATAATAAGGACCAGTAATTCTCTCCGGCCCACGAGGCCTCCTCACCTCTCTGCCCTCTATCTCTTGACCTCATCTGACATCTGTATCATAGTCCCACCTGTCGTCTCTCTCACGATCCAACATACCCTGAACTCTGCGAGCAATCCCTACCACCTGCTGAAATGAAATATCCGACTCTAACTCCTGAGCCATGCTAAACTGAATATCACGCCTGAGGCCCTCAATGAATCTGCGAACATGCTCTCTAACTGTAGCAACCAAAGTAGGTGCATGCCTGGAAAAATCACTGAACCTGACGGCATACTCTGATACTAACGTAGTGCCCTGGCACAACTGCTCAAACTCCGCGCGCCATGCATCTCGGAGAGATTGAGGTACAAACTCACTCAAGAACATCCCTAAAAACTGACCCTGTGTAAGTGAACCTGACTCAGCCGGGCTACCCAATTCATATGCCCGCCACCACTGATAAGCCTCTCCTCTGAGCTGGAACGTAACGAAATCAACCCCGCTCGTCTCCACAATACCCATAATACGAAGAATGCGGTGACACTCCTCCAGGAAACCTTAGGCATCATCTGTCGCCAATCCACTGAAGGTAGGAGGGTGGTACTTCTTGTACCTCTCGAGTATAAGTTGTTCCTCCTCAGATGTTGATTCCCTAACAACGGGCGGAAGTGGGATCCCAGGTTGTGCTGCCATGACACCTGGAACCTGACCAACCTGATCTTGCTGCTCCGGAGTATGGGTGATGGGAGTCTGAGCTCCTCCCCCGCCCTGTTAAGTAGCTGGTGCACTCGGAATCAATCTCGCCTGAGTTAAGGTACCAATCACATCCCAGAACTGTGCCAAGGTCTCCTGAAGTCCGGTGTAACAACAGGCGCCTCCGGTACCCCAACTAGAACTGTTGGCGGCTCTTCAACGGCTGCTCTAGCAGGTGCTCTAGCTGCGGCACGTGCCCCTCGTCGACCTCTGCCCCTGGCGGCATCTGCTCATGGGGTAACACTCTCAGAATCTACAGCTCGCATCCTCACCATATGTGACAGAATGGAATGATAAATTTCAAACTTCAAGATCAATGAACTCACACGATAGGAAAGAAGGAAGTGAAGTTAGCCTAATAGTCTCGTAGACTCTCGAAGATAAGTACAGACGTCTCCATACCGATCCGCAAGAGTCTACTAAACTCGCTTATGACTCATAGCACCTATGAACCTAGGGCTCTGATACCAAGTTGTCACGACTCAAATCTCCCTCCATTGGGTATCGTGATGGCACCTAGTCTTAAGGACTAGGTAAGCCTCATACTCATGGAATAACTAACAATAATAAATAAAATACTTTTCTGAAACCAGTGATTCTGTAAACATTGTATATTCCCAAAACCCGGAAGTACAAGTCATAAGCTTTTAAAATTTACATTGAACTCCTAAAAATACCACTGGTAAGAAATAAGTGCAACAGTGCAAACAAAATACAAGATGGTGACTCTGAAACCCCGAACGCTGAAGCGATTGTACCTTGAGTTTCCACAACAGCAACCGCGCTACTATCAATCACTCGGCTGGCCATGCGAAAACCTGGAATCTGCACAAAAATGTGCAGAAGAATATTATGAGCACACCACAACGAAGCCCAGTAAGTATCAAGACTAACCTCGGTGAAGTAGTGACGAGGACTAGTCAAGACACCCACTGTTCTAATAAAAACTGAACAAGTATCAATATAGGAATCAGGGAAATAATGATATACACTTAAAGACTACGCAATATAGCTAACAAGACAGTGAATTCGTTAAAGAAGGAAAATAATAAGTATCAACGGAAACCATGAAGTAACACAAAGACTGAATAGAACACAGACAATTCCGGCATGTAAATATACAACACGTGCATGTAATGACTCAACAAGTTAAACCACTTCTACATCAAATTCATAGTCATCTCCACGAGGTTCCGAACCTCGGACAATCACCATTTACGGGTCCCAAAATCTAAACCCTAACACTTCGCATCTTGCGCCCTCATTCGATACTAACTGCACGGACGACTCACGTGCCCATTAGGTCATTCCCACCCATACAGTAAGCACAACAAGAGTATCGATACTTGACAATAACAAGGAGTCCTAAATCCATTAGTAGTACTTAACTACGTGTATGCTTGTGCAGGTGTCCTAACATGATTTCAACAACCAATTGACATAAGGAAAACAAAAGGGGCAACACTTACATTTTCATCTTATAAATTTCCACATGAATGAACTCACACGGTAAGTGTTTCAGTACACAATATCAACAACAAGGAATGCCCCTAGGCAAACACAAGTATCACAGCCAATCCCTGACATAACCCACCTTGTCACACCACGTGTGCAATAGTATAGTATATGCCCGCCTTGTTTTGCGATACGTGCATAAACATGTTCCCACCTTGTCATGCCACATACGCAACACTCAATATCGTAAACCGCCTTATCACGCCGCATGTGCAATATCAATAGTAAAAATGGCAAGGCAAAAACCTCGTGCAAATCCCCATATCAACAACCGCACGGCAGAAACCTCGTGCATCACCACAAGAAGTACAACAACAACAATGGCAACAGTTCAAGATACAATTAATACATCAACTAAAGAGCCTTCGACCACAAGATAGTTAAAACTAGCTCACGAGAGACAAGCATAACAAGGATAGCTAGGCGTATTATGAATCACTCAACAAGGAAGGCAAATAGCATGTAATAGCCACACCTAATTTCACGGGTGAACAACAAGAAATCAACACAAACCCGATAACTCCATATAAGGGAAAGTCACGAAGGTAATATCTAAACTTCTTTTAAGGTTGAACAGTTACAAGAATATTCAACAATTTCCACTTAAGCACAAGCAGCAGAAAATAATCATAACTTCATTTAAGACCAAAACAATTATAGGTTGAGATGAAGTTAATTTCAAAATTTGAGATATGCAGTTAAGAAGATATAGCATTATAGTAAATGAAATAAACCCTTCAGATAAGTCAATTAGGAGTCAAGTAGGCAATAGGAGTAAATCCAAAAGTAAGAACTTCCACATGTAAGCAAATAAAGATGACACTAGAAATTAAGAAATTCAATAATGCTAAGGACAATTCATACTCGGCGAATATAAGGATCTAAGATTCCTAAAGGTCTACATTCCACATATAATTCCGAGCATGCACTCGTCACCTCGCGTACACGGACTACAATCAACATAGAAGACTCAAATCCTAAGGGGTAATTCTGTTTAACCAAAGAATTAGACCCTTCGACTAAAGCTCATTTTTAAGATAAATAAGGGTTACTGATAATCGAGATAATGGAAAAATGAATAATAGACAATATTACAGAAATAAAAGACCAAAGTTGATTGTATTACGAGAATCAGATGCTTTTACAAGATGTATTCCCCTCCCTTATATAGGAGATTCTTATAATGTACGACTGCTTCTATGATTACTCATTAATGACTAATTATGACATTAATGAGGCGTTACAAAGGATAACGGTAAATAGGGGTTCAATTACATAACGTTCGAGTAATCAATTGTGGGTTCGTGAATCTGCCCGTAGCTTTGTCTAGATTCATTCTGACCGTG
The DNA here is from genome assembly GCA_005239505.1 of Nicotiana paniculata. Lineage (NCBI taxonomy): Eukaryota > Viridiplantae > Streptophyta > Magnoliopsida > Solanales > Solanaceae > Nicotiana > Nicotiana paniculata. The sequence goes on along the minus strand of ML362866.1, from coordinate 8,860 downwards.
CCTCTCTCCAGTTTCGATCAAATTGGATTTCCCGTGGCTGATAAGTTTGTGGGTTTACTGAACCGTGTCTCTCTGTACCGTACCTCTTCAAAGAGTTATTTCCAGCTATCTTGTTTTCCTGTGTCCACGTGACTAGCTGAGTTGTCAAAAGCTGGCTTACTTGTGAAACTCTTTTTTACCAATACAGATAGTCCCCCCACTTACCATATATTTAACGATTAATATTTGGTAAGTGGATATTCATTTATGGCGGGAATATTTTGCCGCCGCTTTTCCTTGAATTTATCCTTCTCTATACCATAGACTTCGTTTGTCACTTCCATTTAATGCTCATACCACGTGTCCTTTTCGGATTGGTTCTGCATTTACTCAGCACCTTTTACAGCTTTTTGCGGTTGTGCCAGTCCTGAAGTGACAACTTCAATTATGACTTTCATCATTATTTTCTTTTCATTATATTTGACGGTTGTCTTCAACTATAAATACATGTTTTCTTTTCTTTGCTTCCACAAAACACTTTTCTACTTCTGTTTTCTGTAAAAAAAACTTTCTTCTTTGCCTTTGTAAACATGTCTTCATCAAACCAACCTCAAAGAGTAATAGACATTGAAATCTTAGCGCCATCTTCTGCTCCGACTAGGAGTCGGAGGGGTGGTAGACTTAGAGGTCTAGGATCCACTCCTTCGAGGGGATCTTCTTCTTCTCAAATAGTTCCTTCTTCCACTAGATCTCCAGTTATTCTGATATTTAGGGTTTCTCTGCCTTTGTCTAGAGGTAGAGGCGAAAGCCTTCGTGAACCTGGAGTCGATGAAATTGTCCCTGCTGAGTTTGTTTTCGCTAGGGATAGTCAAGTTCTTGTAGATCAGTCTTCTTGTCTGGATAGTGTAGAAAGATACCCAACCCTTATAACTGAGGGTCAGATTTCCCTTGTTCGAAGGGAGTGCTCATGGAAATCTGACTTTCCTCTCTATATTCCGAATAGTAATCAAAGAATAACGTCTTACAAGACGGGATATCCTTTTGTTTATACTTATCCCTTCACTTTAGGGTTTAGACCCCCAATTGACCCAGTTATAATTGAGTTTTTCCGTTTTCTCAATATATACTTAGGACAAGTTGGCCCTCTTGTGTTGCGAGTTGTCCCATGCCTTACGAGTTTGGTTCTTTAGCCTCAGTTCCTTTTACCTTCAACCATCTTATTCACCTCTACTCCCCTACCTTATTTCGTGAAGGGGTTTTTACTTTGACTGTTAGGAGAAAAAGAGTATTAGTAACCCCTGGAGAGGATAAGGATAAGGGTTGGTACCTTCGTTATGTTGTTGTACCCACTCCTGGTTTAGTGGGTGAAGAAAATCTTCCCTTCCTTGAGAAGTGGAATTGCGCACGTGAGTATGATTTAGCTCACATTTACTTTTTCTTGTTTTGACTTGAGATGTTTTATTTAACACTGTGTCTGTTTATTTTTCTCCTTTCAGCAATCATGAATACTGTCGAGAATGTCTCCGGTATTCGTGATTGGGTAGAAAAACTGATATCTGTTCCTCCTTCTGAAGAAAGATCTTGGAAGTACCTCACTGGGAGGTACGGTTGGCAAGTAAAGACCCACGGTAAGTGAAGCTTTTGTTCTTGCTTCTTTCCTTACTCGAGTATTTTTTCCTTCTGTCGTTTAACTTTTTTCCCTTTTTAATAGGATTCTCTGCTCGTGGGGTGTCTGCTTCCTCTATCCCCGAGATGTCCTTGGCTCAAGCCCAGAAAATTATCGTTGGTTCATCTTCCTCGAAGAGGAAGATTAGTGAATCTCGTTCCATGGAGGAAGGGGAAGAGGGTGCTTTATTGCATAGGCCACAAAGAAGGGGAATGGTTTTAGATGACGAGCATGCTGCCTCAACCTTGCCTTCCGTGTCTGCACTTGAGCCCCCTGTCTTTGATGATGTTCCACATTCCCCTATTCACGGTGATATTGATCTCGCTCCTGATGACATCCCTTTGTCTGTTGTCTTTCCTGCTTCTTTGAGAGAAGAAGTTTCTTCTATTCCTTTGGCTATCTCATCTTTTGCCGCTACTCTGCCTGTAACTTCGTCAACTCTTCAATTTTTTGTGCCTGCTCCTTTTCCCATGGCTTCTCCAGCTCCTCAACATTCCGTGCCTGTTGTTGTTCCATCTCTGCCTGCTTCCATGCCTTCAATTAGAGAAGTAGGGTCTTCTAGCAGAGAGATGCAGCAGGTGGTAATAGAGGTTGCCGCTGAGGGAAACCTTTTCAAGAAGACAGGTGATCCTGAAGTGTGGCTTAAGCCTTTAATAGGTCCCGCTGAGAAAGAAAAGCTAGATAGTCATGGTGCTCTTACATGGGCAAATGAGGTCGTGCATACTTCTTTGAAGGTATGGTGTAAATTATCCTGTTTCACTCTCGTATATGAAATTTACCATATCTAACTAGTTTCTTCTTATAGATTAACCTCACAGGCATGGAGCTTATGAAGAGGATTTCAAACACAGACCAAGAGACAAGAGAGTTGCGGGCATAAGTTGATCATTGGAAAGCACAATATGACATCTTAAGGATTGACATGGACGCTTTAGAAGAAGAGAGGAGTACCTTGAAGCGGCAGATGAGACTTATGGCAGTAGAGCTAGCAGTGGAGCGGGCTTCTTGCAGTCAAGCTGACAAAGACAAGAGTGTTCTGGAGTCTTCGTTTGCGGAGCAGCTGTCCCGTGCCTCAGAGAAGATTAGAGACTTAAAGAACGTGCTGGGGCAGAAGGAAGAATACCAAGCGAGATCGTGCAATCACTCACTCGCACTCAAGAAGATCTTCGAAAGGATTTAGACAAAGCTCAAGCTTTACAGGAGTCGATTGTTCCATTAAGGGCCGCTCATGAAGCTACGGAGGCAGAGAAGGACGGGTTGAGAGCTGAACTTCAAGTGTGGGAACAAGATTATGAAGATTTGGAAGAGATGGCTGATGTCGATGTGAGCTGGGCGCATATGAATTCTCGCCTTGACACATTGATGGAGATGAGTCAAGAGGGTTTTGACCTTAGTGCTGAAATAGCCAAAACTAAGGAAGCCATGGAGAAGTCTCAACAGGGTCATAACCTCTTTTCACCTGATGGTGAGATTCCAACCGCTCATGCCTCTTCATCCTCGGTTGCTCCCGTTCCTTCCGCCTCTGAAGTCAACCCTTCTCTTTGAAAAGATCTAGTTGGTTTACCCTTTTTTTTCTTTGTATCAATTGGTGGTTACCCCTAGTCCCATCGGGGGTAAATTTGGATTTCCTTTAAGTCCCCAAATGACAACTTAGGGGCACCACAGTGTAAATATAAAAATATTATAGGGCTAAGTATAAGTTAATACTTAGTTTTAGCCGTTTTTTAATATATAAATATCAGTTCCACTTTTGTTGAGTTTTTGTTTCACTCTTTAAGTCTTTTGCATGCTTTATTTTTCGAGGTTTTAGTTTTACCTTCGAGTTTTGCATGTGGAATGCTTTAGACTACTCGTACCTTTTTTATAATAGGCACGATGTCATATTAAATGTGTGCCTTTTTGTAATAGACATAGTTTATGGAAGAGGGCCCTTTATAATCGACATGAAGAAGACGTCTCAACTTCATGATAATGCAATAGAGTGATAAGAATTTTACACATGTTTAAGAATGTTTTCAAGGAAAGTTTTTTGTTTGAAATTCCATGACATTCTACATGTTCTTGGTTATCATCTAAAACTCACGCTTGCAACTGTTTTTGTTTAACAGATTTAGTATACTCTTGTATTTTGTAACTGTTTTTCATAGGTAACAGTTTTTCGATATTAATACAAGGAAATAACTGTTTTTCACTAGTAACAGTTTTTATAAAGATTGGGGTTTTTACCCGCAACTGTTTTGGAAACAGTTTTCTAATAAGTACGAGGGAAATGTTTTCTTATTCGTAACTGTTTTTATTTGATAACAGTTTCTTGAACAAATACAAGGGCTTAGATATTTCACCCATAACTATTTTATTCGAGAACAGTTTTTTGAATGAGTATAAAGATGTACATTTCTTTCTCGTGGCTGACATTTTGCCTTTCAACCTGAATATGTTCGAAGGTTTTTGCTTTTTGCATTAGGCTTTGTATTTGGATGGCTCTTTTGATTTCTTTCGATTTTGCTCGTGTCACTTGTCTTCATTGGGTAGATGGGTCTTTAGGATCGAGCTTTTGAACTTCTGATAGTCTTCTTTGCTTCGTCTTAGCCTTCCATACTGTATAGTCCCCAAGTGTTTGAGATTTGAAGAATGAAATCTCGAGCACTTGATTATTCCTTTCTTTGTGATCCTTTTCCCGAAAAGGAAAAACATTCCGGACTCGAAGGTATATAGTTTTTTAGATGATGACTGCTTAACGCCTTTTAAAACATCCATCAGAAAGTGTAACCCTAGACCGGGAATTGTGTTATTTCCTCGCGTCTTTGCAGGTCTAATATCATCATCTGGTGATGGGTTAGCTTTGTGCCTATCATCTAAAAAAGTTAGTAAAATTTTTAAATGTTCAAAATCAAATAGTTCTTGTGATACCTGACGGGTATTCTTTTCTTATTAGAAGTAATATTTCTTTAGATGGATGGCGTTCCAGCTTGTTGGTAGAACTCTGCCGTCCGTAGCTTCCAACTCATAGGCGCCTTTTCCAGCTATCCCTCGGATTTTGTAAGGTCCTTCCCAGTTTGGATTTAGCTTTCCTGCACCTGCTTCTTTTGTTGATTGAAAGACTTTTTTGAGGACGAACTCCCCAATTTTAAAGTACCTGGGATGAGCTTTATGGTTGTAATAACGCTCTATGATTTGTTTTTGAGCTGCCATCTGTATCAATGCAGCTTCTCTCCGTGGTTCGAGTAGGTCGAGGTTGATCCTTAGTTCGTCGGTGTTTTCACCTTCCGTGGCTGTTGAGAACCTTATGCTTTGTTCGCCAATCTCCACAGGTATTAAGGCTTCTGAGTCATAAACAAGTGCGAACAGAGTTTCTCCTGTGGATATTTTTGAGGTTGTTTTGTATGCCCATAGTACCGCTGGTAATTCATTAGGACAGTTTCATTTACCGTTATTTAGCCTCTTCTTTAGATTGTTGATGATGACCTTATTCGTTGATTCAGCTTGACCGTTAGCCACGGGGTGATACGGCGTTGAAGTGATCCGCTTGATTTGCCAACTTTCGAAGAATTCCGTGATTTATTAGCCTATGAATTGTGGGACATTATCACACACGATTTCCTTTGGTCTTCCAAAGCGGCATATTATGTTTCTCCATAAGAAGCTTTTAACTTACTTTTCTCGCACTTGTTTGAACGTCTCTGCCTCTACCCATTTTGTAAAATAGTCGGTTAGTACGAGTAAAAATCGTACATGTCCTTTAGCTGTGGGTAAAGGTCCTACTACATCCATCCCCCATTTCATGAAAGGCCATGGGGATATTATTGGATGTAATAATTCCGCTGGTCGATGAATGTTATTGGAAAACCTTTGGCATCTGTCACATTTGGATACGAAATTCTCGGCTTCTTCTTCTATGTTAGGCCAATAGTATCCGGGTCGGATTAGTGTCTTCACTAAGGATCTTTCCCCTGAGTGATTTCCACAGTGTCCTTCGTGGACATCTTTCATCACAAATTCCGTTTGGTTAGGCCCAAGGCATTTAGCTAGGGGTCCTCCTAACATCTTGCGATAAAGTAAGTTGTGAATAAGGCAGTACCGTGCAGCTTTGAGTGTAGTGCTTGAGCCGCTTTCCTGTCTTCAGGTACGGTGCCATTCTGCAAAAATTTAGAATTTCGTTTCTCCAGTCCCAGGTTAGGTTGTTCAAAGTTACTTCATTCTTGTCCTGGTCTATTATTGAATAAAATAGTTGAACGACAATTGTATTGTCTTTGTTCGTTACTTCCGTGACTGCTGCGAGGTTAGCTAATGCCTCCACCTCCGCATTTTCCTCTCTAGGTATTTGCACTACCTTCCATGTTTTGAATTGTCTCACGAACTCTCATGCTTTTTCAAGATATTGTTGCATTCTAATTTCTCGAGCAATGCAAGTCCCCTGTATTTGATTTACTACCAGTTGGGAGTCGCTGTTGATCACAATTTTCTCGATTAGAGCTCCCGTGCAAGTTCAAGCCCTGCAATAACAACTTCGTACTCTGCTTCATTGTTAGTGATAGGATAACACTTTTTATCTTGTCGTGTCTTTCACCCGTGGGTGATACTAAGACCATTCCTAAGCCATCGCCTTTTACATTTGAAGAACCATCAGTGAACAAGGTCCACGGTCCTGGATTAACATTGTTAAAGAGTTGTAGCTCTTTTTCTACTTCAGATACAATGCCATTACTAAAGTCAGCAACAAAATCAGCTAGTATTTGAGACTTAATTGTAGTCCTAGGCTGATAATCTCATGCTTGCTTAGTTCTATGGCCCACTTGGCTAATCATCTTGATAATTCTTGTTTATGAAGAATATTTCTTAAAGTATATGAAGTCACAATAGTGATTGGGTGGCATTGAAAATAGGTTCGTAGTTTTCTAGATGTCATTATTAAAGCTAAAGCTAACTTTTCCAGATGTGGATATCTAGTCTCAGCATCTAGCAAAGTTTTACTTACCAATACTGCACTTACAGCAATTTCTGAGACAGCCATGTAGATGTACAATCTTTCCCCTTCTTTTGGCTTTGAAAGCAGTGGTGGTTTCGATAGATAAATCTCCAGGTTCTTGAGGGCTTGTGGACATTCTTCAATCCATTCGAACTGATTCTGTTTTTTGAGAACTGAGAAGAATTTAAAACTTTTTTCGGAAGATCTAGAAATGAACCTCCCCAAAGCTGCTATTCGTCCTGTAAATCTTTGAACCTCCTTTTTATTTGTTAAAACATCAGGTATTTCTTCTATGGCTTTAATTTGAGCGGGATTTACCTCTATTCCTATGTTTGATACAAGGAAACCCAAAAATTTGCTTGATTACACTCCAAAAGCGCATTTATCTGGATTCAACTTCATATTATACCTGCGTAAAATATCAAAAGCGGTAGATAGGTGCTGGAAATGGTCTTGCGCCTGTGTTGATTTTACCAACATGTCATCGATGTACACCTCCATCATTTTTCCCAGGTGTTCTTGGAACATCTTGGTCACTAGCCTTTGATAGGTGGCTCTAGCATTTTTTTAGGCCAAAAGGCATGAATTTATAACAATAAGTTCCCATATTCATGATAAATGAGGTTTTTTCCTCGTCTAAAGGATCCATTTAATCTGATTATAACCATAATATGCATCTAGAAAGCTTAATAGGTCATGACCTGAGGTAGCATCAATCATTTTATCTATATAACGCAATAGGAATGAATCCTTGGGACATGTTTTGTTTAAATCAGTATAATCTACGCATACTCTCCACTTGCCATTCTTTTCAGGTACTACCGCGGTGTTTGCCAACCAGTTAGGGTATGTTACCTCTCGTATCGAACCAATCTTCAAGAGTTTTTGTACCTCTTCGTCGATTACTTGGTTCTTGAATGGTCCTTGCTTTCTTTTCTTCTTCTTAACAGGTACGAAGGATAGATCTGTATTTAGTTTATGAGTCATCACTTCTGGTGGGATGCCTGTCATATCTGAGTGGGACCACACAAAAATTCTGCGTTAGCCTTTAAATAATCAATTAACTTACCTCTTCGAGTAGGGCTTAGCCTCGTGCCTATACATTTTTTGCTCAGGTTTTTGTTCAGGTAACGGAACAGCTTCGAGCTCCTCCGTAGTTGTTTTGATGTGATCATCCTCCTCCAGTTCATGAATGACGTCCTGTCAGGAATCTGCATCTGTGTTGTATAGTACACCTTGCGTGGTAACTTTACTCTTCTGCTCGTAAGTATTTTCTTTCATGCCTGTTTCTGCAATAATATCTTTCGTACCTATTTGGGTAGTAATTTCTTCCATGTCTGTTTGGGCGGCATTACCTGTTTGGGAGATTTCCTTGTCTCTTAATCTTCCACTTCTATTTTCTTGTTGTAGTGTACCACATAATTTATATTTTTTGCGGTATGTTAATCTCCTTTGATTCGTTGAATCCCCCATTCAGAGGGAAATTTAATTACCTGATGCAACATGGAGGGTATCGCTTTCATGTCGTGGATCCATAGCCTTCAAATGATAAGTTATAAACCATGTGAGTATCGATTACTTGGAACCTACCTCTTTTGATCACCGCCTCAGTATAGGTGTTAAGCTCAATGTCTCTTTTTGTTTTAACCGTAGAGTTATCAAACCCGGATATGGCTCGTACTTTTGGGATTACTTGATTCCCCAGTAGCATTTCTTCCAGGACTCTTAGCAAAATGATATTAACTGAACTGATTGGATCAATCAACACTCTTTTCACGTTATNGCAAATCACTCCGTTTACTTCTTCACCGACGTGTATTACGTTAACGGTTCATTTTGGAGATGGAGGCTTTGGGGGATCCTGCATGTTCCTCATGTATGCCTGTTTACCTTTATCACTAAACAACTCTGTTAAATAGCCTTGTTTTAACAAATTTTCTACTTCTCCTTGTAGAAATATGCAATCTGCAGTTTTATGCCCATGATCGTTGTGAAATTCACACCAGTGATCTAGGTTTCTTCTACTTGGATTTGACCCCATCTCTTTGGGCCATTTGACCTTGTCTCCCATGTTCTTCAATATTGAGACAAGTTCAGTAGTACTTACGTTAAAGGTATGATCCCCAATTTGAGTACTACCTCTAGGTCTTTCGTCTCGATCTTTTCTAGATCTTGATGAGGATGAAATTACATCTCTTCCTTGTAGTCTATAGTCCGACCTAGTATTTTCGAACCTGGGGCAGATATCG
>ML362865.1:35959-50659 GCA_005239505.1 Nicotiana paniculata | reverse complement strand
ACATCACCCTTCGTGCTTTACTCTCATTCTCACTAAGACAAGTGCACGGCATCACCCTTCATGATTTACTCTCATTCTCACTATGACAGGTGCACGACATCACCCTTTGTGCTTTACTCTCATTCTCACTAAGACAGGTGCACGACATCACCCGTCGTGCTTTTACCTCACTATATCGGCACGACATTAACCTTCGTGCTTTTAATATGAATCATGGCACGGCATCACCCTTCGTGCTTTACACTCTTCCTTACAATAGAAAACAGTGTACGGCATCACCCTTCGTGCTTTAACACTCTTCCTCACCAAACAGCAATCACAACCAAGGGCAAGGAAGTAAACAAAATAGAAATAGAAATCCCGGCAAGGGAACAACAATTAAACAATTAAATCCCGGGAAGGGTAACATCAATTAAACATTTAAATCCCGGCAAGGGAACAACAATTAAACAATTAAATCCCGGCAAGGGTAACATCAATTAAACATTTAAATCCCGACAAGGGAACAACAATTAAAAAATTAAATCCCGGCAAGGGTAACATCAAAAACAACAATGACCCGGCAAGGGTATATTTCAATAACTCCTTCTCTTTCTTTCACTTTCATTTCCGTGTTTTATTCTATCACTTGAGCCAATGCTCCAAAGGATGTAATATCTTATATTTCCTCATTATTCAATTCAAATTGAGCCAATATTCCAAAGGATGTAATATCTTATATTTCTTCATTATTCAATTCTCAATTTGAGCCAATGCTCCAAGGACATACTATCTCATATTTCTTCATTATTCAATTCACAATTTGAGCCAATGCTCCAAAGACATACTATCTCGTATTTCTTCATTATTCAATTCACAATTTGAGCCAATGCTCCAAAGACATACTATCTCGTATTTCTTCATTATTCAATTCACAATATAAGGACTCACGGTCATGCTAGACACCAATGTATAGATACTCGTCACCATGCCTATACATCGTATTTAACAATTAGCAAGTAGCAAGTTATACTCAACTCCTATTCCCTCAAGCTAAGGTTAGACCGAACACTTATCTCGGGTCCAAAGTATAGCAATCAACCCTATAACACCGCCTTTCCTTTAGAATTCGACTCCGGAATGGTATTATCTAGGCATAATCAACTCAATTATATCAATAAGGATTCAAAGATTCAATTACATGGCCTAATTATCCATTTCCTAGCATTCTTTCAAAATTTCCAATATTCGACCTCGGGCCCGCTTGGTCCAAACACGAGGCTCGGACCAAAACCCGATCACCCATAACCCCACGAGTTCAAATATACAATTTGTTTTAAGATCCGACCCCAAATTGGGGTTGAATCACCCAAAATTTCCAAAAACCTAACTCTACCCAAAACCCCTAATTTCTACTTGATTTTAGGATTTTAGGCCTAGAATTTAGTGATTAATGAAAGAAAAATGGAAGAAATCGATGTTAGGAAGCTTACCCAAGAGGCTATGGAGGAAGAATTGGTCTAAGGCTCGTCAATGGGGGTTGGGGATGGAGGAGAAGACTGAAATTTAGGAATTCCCGTATGAAGTGTTCTGTTTTTGGATTAACACATAACTGGGAAAAATACCCTCTGCGATCGCGGAGCACTGAGGCCTCAACGTATGCGATCGCGGGCAACACTATGCGATCGCGGAGAGATACTACCCAGCCCCCACCTGACCCCACTGAGACTCTATGCGATCGCGGGGAAAGAATTGCGAACGCATAGTGCAATCCAGCCACCCCCTCACTTAAGCCTCTGCGATCGCGAACCTATGACCGCGATCGCAGAGAAGGACACCAAACACCAGCAAAACTGAGGAAAAAACAAAGTTTTCTAAACTTTGACACCCCGTTAGCTACCCGAAACTCACCCGAGCCCTTGGGGCTCAAAACCAAAAACACACACGACTCCCAAAACATCCTATGGACTTGTTCAAGCTTTTAAATCGTCAAAATATCATCAAAAACAAGGAATTAAACCTTAAAGCTCATAAATTTTCCTAAGAACTTCATAAAGCTTAACTTTTCCAATTTTCATCCGAATCACGCCATTTCAAGTCTGTTTTACACCAAATTTCACAGATAATTGACACAACCTCCTACAAACTTGCCCGAGCGATCAAATCACCAAAACAACATCATACACATCGAATTAGGCCTCACAATCCATGAATCCTATCAAATTTCATAAAACATCAAATTTTCCATTTTAAGTTTGAAACACGTCAAACGAAATCCGATTTCAACCAAACTTTACACAAAGTGCTTAAACCATATATAAAACCTGTACCGGGTGCCGGAACAAAAATACAGGCCCGATACCATTACTTTCTAATCAGATTTCATTTTCAATTTCCTTAAATATTTCAAAAAAACAATTTTACTCACAAATTCATTTCTCGGGCTTGGGACCTCGGAATTCGATTCCGGGCATACGCCCAAGTCTAATATTTTCCTACGGATCCTCCGGGACCATCAAATCACGGGTCCGGGTCCTTTTACCCAAAATATTGACCGAAGTCAAATTTAATCATTTTAATATCAAATCTTAGCATTTTTCACAGAATTTCATATTTAAGCTGTCCGGCTACGCGCCCGAACTGTGCATGCAAATCGAGGCCAATAAAAATGAGGTTTTCAAGGCCTCAAAAGTACGGGATGAGTAATAACATAGGTGATGACCCATTGGGTCGTCACAAATCATGCCAAAAGAAAGAAGGGATAGCCTTAACATACCTGGAGTAGGGAAAAAATAGTATGATATTCTTGAAAAAGGTTGCACCGTACTCCTTTAGAACCACAAAAGTTTATGTTGCTAAGGTTCTAATAATTCTTGTTGGAATTGCTAGCATTCTGATTCGAAGTATTGTATTCCAAATATGAAGTGTTGATATTTGGAAAATGAATTCACATCCTATTCTCCTTGTATTAGGATGATTGTATTATAATGTTCTTGGCAGAATCTTTCTAAGGGATTAGAAAGGGAATTGCCTTGGATTAGAATGATTGTATTGTAATGTTCTTGGCAGAATCTTTCTAAGGAATTAGAAAGGGAATTGTCCTTAAATTTAGGTGGCTCCCTTTAATTAATGCTTGGTGCCACATTTCTTTAAAAGTGTGACACCTTGCATCCTTTAGTTCTTAGTCATTAAAGGGAAAAGGGCTACTTTCCACGTTTGGGGGAAGGGAATAAATCTTATCCCACTCTTTAATTAATTACCCAATAATTAATCTATTACCCACATAATTAAGAATTATCTCAAATTACTTAAAATAATACTCACTTTTAACACACTTTATAGACCTTACTATCATGGCCATGTGGTACCTTGTATGGTATTAGTCCATACATATCGGGTATTATAGCTCGGATCGTATTTTATCCCAAAATTTCAAACTTCGACGAAACTCATGTTCTTCAATTTGCTTACCCTTTCACCTTCACGAATTCACTTGTCACTTGTTTTAAATAATGTAATACTTATAATCCCAAAATAAATCTCATTCCCGAGCTTACGTCGATTAACTTATGACGAAACTTTATCGTGCAAAAATATGGATTGTAACATCTCATTTCCGAGCTTATATCGATTTACTTGTGGCGTACTTGCACATACAAAAATATGGGGTTTAACAGGAAGGTTTTTGATTTGGCATTTATGACTGGTGACCGGGTTTTGCTTCGCGTATCGCCTATGAAGGGTGTCATGAGGTTCGGGAAGAAGGGTAAGTTGAGTCCGAGGTTCATTGGTCCTTTTGAGATATTACGGCGCGTTGGGGAGGTTGTTTATGAGCTTGCCTTACCTCCCATCCTAGCAGGAGTTCATCCGGTATTCCACATGTCTATTCTCCGGAAGTATCACGGTGATCCGACTCATGTATTGGATTTGAGCTCAGTCCAGTTGGACAAGGATCTATCTTGTATTGAGGAGCCAGTAGCCATTTGGATAGGCAAGTCAGAAAACTCAGGCCAAAGATCAGTAAAGGTCCAGTGTAGGGGTCAGTCGGTCGAGGAGGCGACTGTCGCGCCCCCTTTTTTCCTCTCCTTTCGGATTCGTCAGGGTTTTTGACATTATTGGGACAACGAGAAGGTATCAAGGTTGATCCTAGGAAGATTGAGGCAGTTCAGAGTTGGCTACGCCCTACTTCAGCTACGGAGATCAGGAGCTTTTTGGGTCTAGTGCGTTATTATCACCGATTTGTGGAGGGATTTTCATCCATTGCAGCCCCTCTAACTAGATTGACCCAGAAGAATGTCCCATTTCAATGGTCCGATGAGTGTGAGGCGAGCATTCAGAAGCTCAAGACAACATTGACCTCAGCACCAATTCTAGTGTTGCCTTCCGGTTCTGGGATGTATACAATTTATTGCAACACTTCACGCGTTGGTTTGGGTTGTGTGTTGATGCATGAGGGGTGAGTTATTACATATGCTTCACGGCAGCTGAAAGTTCATGAGAAGAATTACCCTGTGCACGATCTGAAGTTGGCGGAGATTGTTCATGCTCTTAAGATTTGGAGGCATTACTTGTATGGGGTGCCTTGTGAGGTTTATACAGATCACCGCAGTCTGCAGCACTTGTTCAAGCAGAGGGATCTTAATTTGAGGTAGCGCAGGTGGCTTGAGTTGCTGAAGGATTATGACATCCCCATTCTTTATCATCCGGGCAAGGCGAACGTGGTAGCAGATGCCTTAAGCAGGAAGGCGGAGAGTATGGGTAGTTTGGCTTTCATTTCAGCAGAGGAGAGACCTCTAGCTTTGGACATTTAGTACTTGGCTAATCGCCTGGTGAGGTTGGACCTTTCCGAGCCCAGCCGGGTTCTTGCATGTGTGATGGCCCAGTCTTCATTATTGAGGGAGATCAAGAATTGGCAGTATGATGATCAGCACTTGGTGGCTCTCCGGGATACAGTAGTACAAGGTGGTGCCAAGGAGGTTTCTATTGGTGAGGATGGTGTTCTGAGACTTTAGGGTCGTTTATGTGTCCCCAATGTTGATGGCCTGAGGGAGAGGATTCTAGAGGAGGCTCATAGTTCGCAGTATTATATTCATTCTGGTGCTACGAAGATGTATCGCGACTTGAGGCAGCATTTCTGGTGGAGACGGATGAAGAAAGACATAGTGGAGTATGTAGCTAGGTGTTTAAATTTCCAGCAGGTTAAGTATGAGCACCAGAGGCCAGGAGGCCTACTTCAGCAGATGCCTATACCTGAGTGGAAATGGGAGCGCATCACTATGGAATTCGTAGTTGGATTGCCTCAGACCTTGCGGAAGGTTGATGCAGTTTGGGTCATTGTGGACAGGTTGACCAAGTCGGCACATTTCATTCCAGTAGCTACTACTTATACTTCTGAGAGGTTGGCCCAGATCTACATTCGGGAGATAGTTCAGTTGCACGGTGTGCCTGTGTCCATTATATTAGATCGAGGTCCTCAGTTCACCTCGCACTTCTGGAGAGCCGTACAGAGTGAGTTAGGCACCTGAGTAGAGCTCAGCACAGCATTCCACCCTCAGACCGAAGGGCAGTCGGAGCGGACAATTAAGATTTTGGAGGACATGCTCAGAGCATGTGTGATTGACTTTGGAGGACAGTGGGACTAGTTCTTGCCTTTGGATGAGTTTGCTTATAATAATAGTTATCAGTCCAGCATTGAGATGGCTCCATTTGAGGCCTTGTATGGTCGGCGATGTCATTCTCCCACGGGTGGTTTGAGCCGGGCAAGGCAAAGCTATATGGCACCGATCTGGTGAAGGATGCTTTGGAGAAGGTGAAGTGATTCGGGAGAGACTTCGCACACCTCAGTCCAGACAAAAGAGTTACACGGATCAGAAGGCGCGTGACGTATCATTTATGGAGGGCGAGAAGGTTCTGTTGAAGGTCTCGCCGATGAAGGGTATTATGAGGTTTGGGAAGAAAGGCAAGCTAAGCCCGAGGTTTATTGGCCCATTTGAGGTGTTGAGACAAGTTTGAGAGGTTTCTTATGAGCTTGCTTTACCTCCCAGTTTATCAGGGGTTCATCCGGTCTTTCATGTGTCCATGCTCCGGAAGTATCACACCGACTTCTCTCACATGGTAGATTTCAGTACAATTCAGCTAGATAAGAGGTTGGGTTACGAGGAGGAGCCAATTGCTATCATTGATAGGCAGGATCTCCATTTGAGGTCCAAGAGGGTTTCCGCTGTAAAGGTCCAGTGGAGGGGCCAACCAGTCGAGGAGGCGACTTGGGAGTCCGAGGAGGGTATGCGGAGCAGATATCCACACTTATTCAGCACTCTAGGTATGATTCTAGACCCGTTCGAGGATGAAAGTTTGTTTAAGAGGTGGAGAATGTAACGACTCGGCCAGTCATTTTGTGTTCTAGGACCCCGTGCCCCTAAAGGAGACTTCCCGTAGTTGATTTTACTGATTTATGACTTGCAGGGATGGGTGGTTCGAGGTTTGGAGGAGTTTCGAGTGGTATAGGAAGACTTAGTTCCTTAAGGTTGGCCTTAAAGGCCAAGTTTGACTTCAATCAATATTTTTGGTAAATGACCCTGGAATCGAGATTCGAGGGTTCTGGTGGGTTCGTATGTTGATTTCAGACTTGGGCGTGTGTTCGGAACGGGTTTTTGATGACCCGGGAGCGTTTCGGCGCCAAATAGTGAAATAAGAATTTTCTTAATTTCAAATTGAGGTTTGGAATGTGTTTTTGTGTTATCGAGGTCCAAACGGAATTCTGAGATCAGGAATAGTTCCGCTATGTCATTTATTACTTGCTTGCAAAATTTGGTGTCATTCCGAGTAGTATAGATAGGTTCGGTATATTGTTAGCGAATTCAAAAACTTGAAGTTCTTATGTTTGATGCAATAGGTTTTTGGGTATGATTTTTAGATTTAGCGTTGTTTCGGATGTTTCGAAGTCTCAAGCGAGTCTGTATTATGATTTAGGACTTGTTGGTTTATTTGGACGGGGCCTCGGGTGGGACAGATGCCATTCGGGCATCGAGCGAGGCAAAAACCTGCCAAAAATGACTGCTGGTGCACCAGACCTGGTGCGACCACACCTGCAGAAGTCATGTCGCAGGTGCGAGACCGCTCCTGTGGTCCCAGCCTCACAGGTGCCACTCTTGAGGGAGCTGCCTATTTCCGCAGGTGCAGACCCCTTTCCACAGAAGCGGAGCCGCAGGTGCGGACTATGCTCCGCAGGTGCGAAGCCAGACCCACTTCCCCTTCTCCTCAGGTGAGAGATTTCTCTCGCAGGTGCAAGACCACAGGTGCGAGACCACAGGTGCGGTCCTCGAGCCGCAGGTGCAAAAAGCCTGTAAGCACTCAACTTCGTTTTAAACACGGGACTTAGCCATTTTTGAACACTTATCTTCATTCTTGGGAGATTTTGAGAGCATGCTAAGATAAGTAATTGCTACTATAAATTTAGCTTAATACTTGAATTCTTAGGTAGATTACCACATTAAATTAGTGGAAATGATGGTTTAGGGTAAAACCTAGGTTTTTGACAAAAATGGGAAATTTCCAAGAAATGTGTCAAGGAACCATACAAAAACCATATAATATTGATCCTTAGGCTATGGGTAAGCATTCCCTCCAGAAATTTCAGGAATCCGAGCATGTGGGCCTGGGGGTGAATTTTGGGATTTTGCAAATTAGGTTGAAATAATCATTCAAATAGGGAAATTTCATACTTTTGAGTATAGATTGATTTATTTATGCAATATTTGACTAGTTTCTAGTCCTTGGGCGACGAATTTGGAGTTTCGGGCGCGTTCTTGACCGGAAAGTAGGCTTGACACGAGGTAAGTCTCCTTTCTAACCTTGTAAGAGGGAATTGTCCCCATAGGTGAATATAAATAATTGCGTGTGTTTAATTGTGGGGGCTACACATGCACGAAGTGATGAGAGTCTATGTGTAGCTACTATTATGTCTTGTCAGGGAGTTTAGGATTAACAAGCATGCTTTATGTGCCGTAACTATAATCTTAAATGTTAAATTAGGTTACCTAATATCATTGAATTATTAAATGAACATCTAGGAGGTTACATACTGAAATTTATATTATCGAAACCTTCTCTGTAAGTATATTCTCTACTAAATATCTTGATTTCTTGTTAATTATGTGTATATATACGGGAACCCGCATCGCATGTATGATTCGCGAGGGGGGTAGCCCTACTACTATGTCAACCGCGTCGCATGTTCGATTTGTGAGCAGTGTAATAGATGCATCTATGGTTCGAGCCGTTCGACCCTTCGGTAGTGCACATTTATTTTCGCGTTGTAGCAGTCGTACGTTCACGACATGTTATGTGTTTGTTAGATGTTGGGAGTTCTGTGATTATGTATCTGTTAAATACCATGTGAAATGAAAACTAGGAAAATTTTATGCTGGAAAACTTGACACGTACAGGTAATTGTAAAGGATATTTGATGTTCATGTCTTCATTATTATTCATGATTACCATTTCTGCTTAGCTTTATGTTTAAAACATATTATTCTGGCCCTAGTGAGTGTCATGTCGACCTCTCGTCACTACTTCTTCGAGATTAGGCGGGATACTTACTAGGTACATATTGTTTAGGTACTTATGCTACACTCTGTACTTAATTGTACAGGTTATGAGGCGGGTGCATCTTGGTATCAACCCGATGTTCGTCCTTGATACATACCTGGCCTAGAGTCCACGGTGAGCTGCTCCTCTTGGCGATTCCCAGCAGCACGTTGGAGCTATTCTTTTTGCCATTTCTGTCTATACTTACTCAGACAGTAGGACAAACTTCTTATTCTTTTGGTATTATTCTATTAGCTTCCTGTAGACTTGTGACACTAGTTCCTGGCACACATGCTAGTAGACTTTATTTTGGAATGTAAATCATAAATTACAATTTCATGATTATCTATTTTGTAAAAAAATTTCTAAGTTATTTGTTTCTACTTAATGTCTCAAAGACTAAGTTAAGCAAGTGTGGAAAAATATTTATTTTTGGTAAACTACATGGAATCCACTAGTATAAAATGGTTGGCTTGCCTGACTGTGGTGTTGGGCGCCAATGCGACCTGGGTTAGGATTTGGGTCATGACACACTTAGTCCCTGAATGTGGGTTTAAGCCTTAGAATTTGGACTGTAGTTGGAATTGTGTGAAGACGGGTCCGGAATGGAATTATGTCGACTTCGTTAGCTCCGTTGAGTGATTTTGGGGTTAGGAGCGCGTCCGGAATGTGTTTTGGAGGTCTATATTAGATTTAGGCTTAAATTGGCGAAAGTTAGATTTTTGGCGATTTTGGCCGATAGGGAAAATTTTGATATCGAGATTCGAAAGGAATTCCGAGAGTGACTGTAGGTTCGTAGTGTCATTTGTGACCTGTGTGTCAAATTTGAGGTCATTCAGACTAAGTTTGACGTGTTTCGACATCGTTTGTAGATTTTGGAAAAATGCTAAGTTCATAGGCTTGAATCCGTGTTTAATTCATATTTTTGGTATTGTTAGAGGTGGTTGGAAGGCTCGACTAAGCTTTTATGGTGTTATGTGATTGGTTGGTAGGTTTGGTTGAGGTCTCAGGACCTCGGGTGTGGTTCGGATGCTCAACGAGTCATGTTTGGACTTTGGAAGATTGCTGGTTTTTGTTGGTGTCTGCAACTGGTGTTCTTCATCGCGATCGCGTGAGGAAGTTTGGGATCGCGCAGAGCAATCAAGAGGCCAGTTGGTTTTAACTCATCCCGATCACAGAGAAAGGGACGCAATCGCGTAGGGGAGGTAGGTTGTGCATCGCGAACGCGTGGGCCAGGTCGCGTTCGCGTAGAAGAATAAGGCGTCAAAGGGAAGCTGGGCTTTAACTCTTCGCGATCGCGTGGGTTCAATCGAGATCGCGTAAGTCTGAGGAACCACTGCATTGCTTTCGCGTGGGGGTGACGCGATCGCGTAGAGTAAAAAACCATGAGGCCGCGAAGTTTTTCTTCACGATCACATGTGTGTTTCCGCGATCGCGATTAAGAATGCCTGGGCAGATTTAAAATGTTCCAAATCGAGGGTTTATGTCATGTTTCACTATTTGGACTTGAGAACTCGGGATTAGGAGATCTTTGGAGGGATTTTCACGTGGGTGTTTGGGGTAAGTGATTATTACTTAGTTTTGATTAATTCCCGCTAATCTATGATTCATTTTATCATCTAATTTCGGATTTGGGGTGAAAATTGGGGAAAATTTGAGAAATGTTCCTAGGCCAAGTTTTTCGGTTTTGATCGAGAATTTGGTATCAGTTTTGAGTAAATTTGGTATAGTTAGACTCGTGAGTGAATGATTCTTCGGAATTTGTAAATTTCACCCGATTCCAAGGCGTGGGCTCGGGGGACTTTTTAGGGAGATTTTCCTAATTTCACGTTTTAACTTCGAATTGATTAGTTGATTTAGTTACTTATAGCTATATTTACATTATGCAATTTATTTGAATAGATTCGGTCCATTCGGAGTTGCGTACTCGTGGCAAGAGCGTGATTTCAAGTTGATTGAGCGGTTGAGGTAAGTTTCATGCCTAAGCTTGTGTTGGGGACTTTCCCCTTAAGACGTATTATTATTTGATGTGTGGGCACCGTGTACGTGAGGTGACGAGTATGTACACGGGCCGTGTCACGACCCAAAATCCATAGGTCGTGATGGAGTCGGACACCATTGTTAGGCTAGCCATATCCTTAATTAGTTGAAATACATTCATGTTTTAACATTTTCGAAACCGTTACCTTTCCTTGCATTTCATAATCAAATAAATAAATTTTCGTAAATTAAAATACGACAACGAATAAAATACTGTTATTTAAAAATAGTGATCTAAAGATTTCACTTAAAAAATTATCCTAGTACATATCCCAGAACCCAGTGTCACAAGTACATGAGCTATTTCTAAGAATTCAACAATCATTACAAAGGCTGTCCGAAATACAACTGGGCAAGGAAATTTAAAAATATGGATAAATACAGTCTGAAGGAGACTCTGTCAGCTGCAGATCGCCTCCGGATGATGCAGCTCGCCTAAGTCTCCGAATCCTCCACATTGCTATGAAAGTACCTGTGCAATAAAATGCACAGCAAGTGTAGTATGAGTACAAAAATAATGTGTACTCAATAAATCGCCCGCCTAACCTCAGAGAGGTAGTGACGAGAGGTCAATTTAGAAACTTACTAAAGGTCAATTTTGGAATATTTACGAGTGACACTAAGCATGGATTTATCATAGGCAGTTTATAAACCAAGATTTAAACATCCTTCAATTTCGTTCACATTTAACACTTTATATCTTCGTCATATTAACAATTAATCAACATGGTGATTTAATCAAATAATAATAAATCAACGGAAGGAACAAATTCTTCCAAAAGTCTTTTTAATCACTTTAAGTCTTTGTCATTTCAATCGACAATTTAACATTTTATCCAGAAATCATGCAAATATCATATCAACTACGCAGCAAATATCATGCGAAGGCAATACCGAGGGTCGAAGGGCGCGGACCAACAATAATAAATTGTGCACTGCCGAGGGATCGACCAGCTCGAACCATAGATGCATCTATCTTCCACGCTTACGAATTGATCATGCGACGCAGTTAACATAATACGGCTAGCCTGCTCGCGAATCATACATGCGACTCAAGTGCTCAAAAGAATACATACACAAATACAGGGTCTTCTTGCTCACGAATCACTCAAGCGACTCAGGCACCCAAAGTTACACATATCCACATAATAAATTCGTATTTTATCATGAAAACTATTTTTCTCAGAAAAATGGTAAAGTCTTTATTAAAAGAAACATGAAATATAGGTTTTGAAATCTTTATTTTTGAAACTCATTTATCCAGTTTAGTAATACTCCATGATACAACCCAGTCCAGGTACACACATATTCACATCGGAAACAATTCTCTTTTTAGAAGGTTAAAAATATGAGCTCTAGTTTTCTTTTAAACATTCAATTACGTTTCGGTCATATCAGAAATTTAATATCACAGGTAGGGTTACAGGTACACACATAAAGCATGCTAGTGGGTCCTAGGCTACCCGGACATGGCATAATAGTAGCTACGCACGGACTCCCGTCACCTCATGCGTACGTAGCCCCCGAAGATAATAGCATGTACCAAATTAATTCATCTAGGGGGATGATACCCCCTCACAAAGTTAGAAAGGAGACTTACCTCGTTCCGACATTCCAACACCGAATTCCAAGCCCTTTCGATGACTCCAACGGACGCACAACGCTCCAAAACTACCACATAAATGACAAAGCAATGAAAATTCATCCTAATATCCACAACAAATTCAGATTATATACTTTCCCAACCTCGCTCGGAGAAATGACCAAAATGCCCTGAGGCCCATATGCCTGGAATCCAAAATTTCTCGAAGATACATTCTACCCATATCCTTACTAACTCAAATATATAATTTACTCAAATATTCATGCTCAATTCGTGGCTAAAATCCCCAAATTTCCTACTAATTTCCCATATCAAACTTATGTAATGATCTTGTATTCAACTTGGAAATGAGAAGGAATCGCTTACCTCATGATGCCTGGTGAAATCTCCCTTGAAAAGCTCTCCAAAATCGTCTAAACCATGAAGAAATGAAGGCAATGAACCCAAAACTCTCCTTTTAAAAGATTCTGCCTAGGTCGATTTCCGCACTTGCGGTCCTTCCTACGCACCTGTGACCCCCCAGGTGCGACCAAATCTCCCGCACTTGCGGTTTTCCTCAACGCCATCCCAAATCGCACCTGCGCCCCACTGATCGCACCAACGGCTTCTCATGTGCGGAATATTCCTCGCACCTGCGGTCCCCAGCCAAGCTTTTCCACTCTCGCACCTGCGGCTCCTCACCTGCGGCCAAATCCTCGCAGGTGCAGTTATACCAGATGACAGCTGCTTCAGCCCTTTTTCCAACTTCAACTTTGATCCGTTAACCACCCGGACTCCACCTGAGGCCCCCGGGACCCCATCCAATTATACCAACCTGTCCCAAAACATGACACAGACTTGTTCGAGCCCTCAAATCACATGAAACAACGCCGAAATCACGAATCGCACTCAAATCCAATTTTTTAAGAACTTAGAATTTCAAACTTCTACATCCGACGCCGAAAGCTATCAAATCACGTCCGATTGACCTCAAATTTTGCACACAAGTCATATTCAACATTACGAACCTGCTCCAACTTCCGGAATCGCATTCCGACCTCGATATCAAAACTTTCACTTCCGACCGGATTTCCCAAAAACCTTCAAATTTCTATCTTTAGCCAAATGATTCCAAAATGACCTTCAGACATCCAAATTCACTTATGATCGCACTCCCAATTCCAGATTCACCATACGGAGCTATTCCCAGACTTGGAATCCCAAACGGACATCAACCTCACTAATATGCACTTCAAGCCCCAATTCATGAAATCCTTCTAAAATGCTAACTTCCACAATATACGCCGAAACGCTCCCGGGTTATCCAAAACACGATCCGGACATACACCCAAGTCCGAAATCATCATACGAACCTGCTAGAATGTTCAAATACTGATTCGGAGATTGTTTACTCAAAATTCCAATCTTAGATGATTTCTCCAACTTAAGGCTTCTGAAATGAGAATTTTCTTTCCATATCAATTCTAAACTTCCTGGAATTCAATTCCGACCACGCCCACGGGTCATAATACCTGAAACCAAGCTGCTCACGACTTCAAACCGCTGAACGACGCGCTAGAGCACAAAATGACTGGTCGGGTCGTTGCATTCTCCCCCACTTAAACCGACGCCTCGAACGTGCTAAGAATTGCTTTAGAGCTACCTGAAATCACTGTTTAACATATCGAGCACCTGCCCGTGCTACCACAACCCAGTCGAGCACAATAGCTTGATCAAATCT
The DNA here is from genome assembly GCA_005239505.1 of Nicotiana paniculata. Taxonomy (NCBI): domain Eukaryota; kingdom Viridiplantae; phylum Streptophyta; class Magnoliopsida; order Solanales; family Solanaceae; genus Nicotiana; species Nicotiana paniculata. Next base: position 36,731 of record ML362865.1, on the reverse strand, counting down.
GGAGATTTCTTCTTTATCCATATGATAAGCTCAGAACTCATTCAAACGCCTGAAATTTCTCTATCCAGGACTAGTTTCACTATATATATAAGCACTGCATCAACTAGCACATGACATACCGGATCATAACTGCATACCCTTGCTGAATCGGCACCATGCACCGCATAACTCATCATTTGACCACAACGACGCTCCCTGAGCCTTATTACCCAAGGTCCATAAATCTGATGCACCTCATAACAATTATACAGACATCCTGCTATAATGTTGGCGATATAACCACAACGGAGGGAATACACAGAAATTCACACTCAACTGCAGAGTTAACAAATCCTTGAATACCTCATCTTGACTAGAATCGTCACTTTCATTATGAACCTGAATGATGGTATTTGTTCTTTAATATACACTTCACATAACCTTATCGTACTGATCCCTGGTACGAAAATCTCGTCTCACCCAGTATGAACTGCTCAGACAGTAAATCACCCCAAACATGGCTAACAGCCTCACATGATACTGCATCGCCCAATAGGATATAACTCGAACATGATAAGAAGAAACGACTCAGGACGGAACTACTCAGCTCACACAACTAATATGAATCCTTACCAGAAAATAGGAAATAAATCACAAGAAAATAAATACATATTAACCCTTCTCATCATCACACTGTTGCGGCGTGCAACCTGATCCAAATAACATACCTGTGGCGACGCGCCACCCGATCCACACATAAAATTTACATAAGAAGATATATATACGGAGCTGA